>QZFA01000151.1:0-74858 GCA_003614995.1 Cladosporium phlei
AAAAAAAAAAAAAACCAGAACAGTCCTCGACTTTACCCCCAATGCATGCCCCCGATGTAAATCAATCCGGCAGTTGCATCGCGTGCCGTACACCCACCCACCCGCAACCTCATACACACCCTTCACCTCCTCCATACCGGACAACACCCTCCAGGTAGGTATACCTCCGCGGTCTCTCACGATGATGCATTTCGGGCGGGCTTTGGTAACGCTGGTCACGCTTCGTTGGAGTGCCGTGTTTCTCCGGCGCCTCGTACCTCCACCTTTTTCCTAACCCAAACCCGCACATTTGAGCTTCCGAGATGCCTTTCGGAGGTCTTGCCACGCTTCCTCGTAGGCCATGTTCCCGTGAGCTCATATCATCTTCATCCTCCCTCAACCCAACCCTTCGAGTCCTTGAGAGACTCTCTTGCGGCCTGCCACGTCTCTCGGGAAGGCGTGCTATCGTGCGCTCATACCGCCCCCTTCCCGCCTGAATATGTTCCTTCGAACCATTGAGAGAATCCGAGACGCTCGCTACGTCTCTCGGAAACAAGGCGTAAAGGCAAGCTGGACAGTAGCCATAGATGGATACACTTCCAACGACCAACTGCATGAGATACATGTGCACGTCGAACAGCCAGAACAGAAGACCAAACCCAGCAAGAGCGATGCAAACCCCGAGAGAAAAATTGTCAAATTTGTGTTCGTGTCATTATCGTCGTTTCGCTGTTGTTATCATAAGCACTCGTCCTCCAGCATTTGACTTCCATCGCTTCCAGCCATCACACGAGAAAAAAGGTCTCCAAGCGTCCATCCATCCATCCATACTCCCCAAGCAATCATCACCTCCCGATACCAACATTCCCCGCACTCTCCCCAAACCTCACCTCATCTTCACCGACATACACCCCTCCACCCACCAACCCCCTCCGACTACTAGCAGTAGTACTCTGACTCTCGCTCCTCTCCCTCGGGCCCGCAACGCCCCTCACGCCTCCATTCCCCGCCGCCCAAGCCGCAATACTAGCCGCAGCAGCAGAAGTAGTAGTAGCAGTAGTAGTAGTATTCGGGCTCGAAGCACTCGGACTAGTCCCGCCACCAGCACCAAGCTCCCTCTCCCGTGTGGTAGCCCGCATCATAGCAGCAGCATCCGGAGCGCGGCTGTCGGCCTGGCTGGTGCTGCTGTCCCGTCTGCGGGTACGGAGGGCTTGTTCTAGAGCCCGGACGTGCTGGCGCAGGGAGTCGTTCTCGGCTTTGACGAGCTCCATCTCGCTCCTGTAGGCGGCGGTGTCGGTGTAGTGCTGCATGGCGATTTGGACGTTTGGGCTCGGGCTCTGGGCGGGCGTGGGAGGGGATTGTGGGCCGTGGTGGGGCGTGCCCGCTGTTGCTGTTGTTGAGGCGGCGTAGCTGTGGTCTCGCGAGAGGGAGGGGCGGTGCGGGAGGGTGTAGGGTGTTCCGCCGCTGGCGATTCCTCCCGCTGTTGAAGATGGGTGGCGGAAAGCGTCGAGGCTTTGGCGGGCGGGAGTCGAGGCGCCGCTTTGGGCTGAGATGGAGGGTTGGCGGGAGATGGTTGCGCTGGTCGCGCCGCCTGTTGCGGCCGCGGCGCGGTCGTAGGAGGCTTGGCTGAAGCCGCCGTGACTTCCTGGGTGCGAGTGAGCCGCACTTCCTGCGTGGGCGTGTGTGCTTCCTGTGCCTGATCTTGCGGATAGTGAGGAAGAGCTACGGTGACGAGAGGGTGTAGGGTGGGTGGCTCCTCCCATCATCTGGTGTGTCGGGTTGGGATCTGTAATGTCGTTTGGGAGGAGAGAGGCTGAGGTCGAGTTGCTTGAGTGTGAGGTATTTGACGCAACAGATGCGGATTGTGCACGAAGAGCGGTGAGCTCGCGGGTGAGGCGGTTGACCTGGAGGTTGTGATTAGTATCATGTTGTATACATATCAAGCCGCCCCGAGAAGACATACCACGGCTTCCTGCTCCTTCTCGCATTCTGAATATAGCTCTGCGGCGGTCAAGGGTCTTGGGTGTCTCAGCGGGCCATCTTGCTCGTGGCCCGACGAGACTCTGTGCGGCATATGCATACGGTCCGCCGATGCTGATGTTGGAGCCATTGTCTGTGATGTGCGTCTGGAGTTTGTAGTTGAAAGAGCGGAGTAGGAAGGTGTTCGTGTTTGTAGTGGTTGAGAATGAGAGCGGTCGGATTGAGGGGTTCTGAGGAGGGAGTCGAGGGAATTGAGGTCTGGAGCCATCAGCAGGTTATGAAGGGAAGGAATAAGAATGAGGACAGGCAGACAGGAGGAATTTCGGGGTATTAGGTCGCTGTCTTGGATAATGCAGGCACGCGCACGTGTAACTGGGTGAAGGTACGGTGCGGTAAAGAGATGGTGGTGGTGGGGTGAGCTGATAAGGATGTGAGGTGAGGTTATAGGTCAGTGATCTGAGTGTGTATTGCGCGGCTCGTGCCTGGCTGAGCTATTGATGATTTGGTTGATTTGATGACGAGCAATGTCTTGTTGATTGGCGCGTTCGCGTTGCAGTCTGAGTACGCGTGCGTGTATTTGTACACAGAAATACCTGTAGGCGCACGGTATTAAGCAATCCATCAATCAATCCAACGGGCGGGCGGGCGTCACTCTGACTTTGATTTCAGGGCACGAGGGTCCGCCGGATCCGCCATCCTACGCACGTGTTTCAGAAAGCGATCAAACAGGATCGAGCATGGAATGTCCGTCTTGCCCATCACATCACTTGCACTTTGCGGGGCAGTTGAGTGAATTTGTTCCACATCACGCTGAGGCAGGGTGAGTGATTTACGACAACCTTAAGAGATGAAATGACCTGCGGACTGTAAATGATCGGCTCCGGAAGGATCCAAGTCATAGCAAAGCTCTAAATTTAGTGTCTTGCTCAATCAAATTCATCTTAGGGTTTTACTGAAGTCTAATCAAATGCCATGTTATCGATAAGCACCTCTGCCCTCAGCCAATCACAACATTGAAGGCGCACATCACATCAATTTCGCCATTCAGGCAATCGTCTTCCTTTGCTCACTCGATCCAGCAGCCTGACTCCAAGAAAGATATGAGTAAAACAGAGTAAGGTGGGTGTACGACAGCTACTGCCACATCGCCCAACGCATTCACGGGACATGTTGTCTAATCCCTCAGAATCCGTCAACTACTTGAACCCCCTCCACACTCACTCCCTCATCAAACCTCAAGGAAGACCTCGATGACCTCCTCGCGGATCAGATCATCATCCATAATGTACTCCAACAAACTCCTATAAGGAGCCTTGTCCGAAGCAGCGTCGCCATCGTCATCGCCGCCAGAAAGTCTCTGCCGATTGTCGCCCACCGCCGCGAGCAGGAAGATGGGGAAGTCGACCTGGAACAGAAAATCACGTCAGCTGAAATGCTCACGTTCAATATTCTGGACACTTCATCCATCTCGGAGACGGCCCAGACTGACCTTCCGATTCACCAACCCCTGGAAGTAGGCGCTCTCGTCGCCCGAGATGCTCACATTCCTGTGCTGGACGTACGCCTGCAGCGACGGGTTCCTGGGAAAATCGGGCTCGAATCCGCCGGTGTGATACCCGCGCAAATCCGGGCCGCGGACGGCACCCTTCTCCCGATCGAGCTGGTAGTGGTAGGACACCATAGCAGCGGCGAGGAAGCGGGCTGTCTCGGCGTAGACGCTCTTCCACGTTGAGCTGGGCGTCGGGTCGTCGTCCGGCAGCTCGTGGTAGGCCTTGACCATTGATTGTGTGGGCAGCTCAGCTGACGATCAGCTGTGGGCAATCCCGGTACCGGGCAACAGGCTACAGCGACAACTGGGCAAGCCATAAGAAGGACACGAAGTTCCCTCTCAATCTGTGGAAAGCAAGGCCACCGCAAGCACCCTTCCCAGCACACTGCCTCTTCTCTCCCCGACAAAACTGCACCCAGACCGCCACACCATGTCCCACCCAGCCCGACTCGATCGATGGCTCAAAGACGCCGAGCGCTGGGTCGAAGGCGACGACTGGGACGCCAAGGAGTACTTCGCTTGGGTCCAGCGCCTCGCCCAGGCCAAAGCCGACCTCGACGACACCTTCCTCGCAAACGACAAGGCCCTCTACCGTATGATCAGCGTCCTGATCAAGACGTATGAAGGGGACCTCAAGACGGAGTGGAGGCAGGAGGCGAAGCACGACGGCAAGTTCCTCGAGCTGTACGAGAAGAACCCCGGCGGCATCATCGTCCGGTACATCGTTGCGTACAACTTCCTGGCGCGCGCCGAGTTCGAGGACATCACCGACAAGTCCCTGGTCTCGCGCGTCCAGATGCACCTCGTCAACAGGCAGTTGACGATGCGTGACGTGGACGTTGCGGACGTGCTGCAGAGCGCGGCCGAGGGGGTAAGTTGGTTTCCTAACCCGGCCTCCAATCCCCCCCCCAAAGCAAGCCCATTCATCCACTCGCTCGCTGATCAAAGATTGTCTGACGAACCGTTTGTTTTTACCCACTCCAGATCCCACTCAAAGACGTGCTGAAGGACAAGATCCAGGAGTTCGTGGCAAGACACTACGACGCGTGGAGGGTCGAAGAAGACTATCACTACTGGGGCAAAGACGGGCAGAGGACGTTCGACGACGAGACGCCCCGCTTCGTCCAGTTGCTGCTGGCGAAACGGGCGGCGAACGGCTCGGTCGGCGTGGGCGACATCACGCCCGCCTACCACCAGCTGAACAAAGAACTGCAGGCGAGGGGCGAGGACGTGCTGGACGACAAGCAATTGGCCAAAGTGTTGAGAGTCTTGGACACCGATGCTCGTTTGAAGTTGTGGCTGGAGAGCCGCGAGGAGCCTCTGCTCGTGGGCTACAGTCAAGACGAAACGACGCTTCTGGCCATGGCCAAGGTGGTCGACACCGGCGACATTGACGAGCTGGTGGAAGCCGCGGCTGCTATGGAGAAGGAGCATTGTTCGTGGGAGTCGACGATCGGGCCGGCGGTCAAGGCACTCAAACGGCTGGGGAGGACGTCGGCAGGAAAGGACTTCAACAAGCTGGCCCAGTACGCCAAGTCGCACGGGAAGCCTGCTTCTTGAGGTCTCCTTTGGGAGTTTTCGAGGGGATTCCGCAGCATTTGAAGAGTTTGGGGAATAGACAGCTTTCCGAGCCTTGCGTCCCAGATCCAGATGGTCGCAAACACTTCTTGACATGCCTCGATTTATTGTTGGAGATGTCAATGATGCGGCCGAGCAAGCTTCTGCCGTCGGTGGTCCGACAGTCATGTGGCAAGTTGGCCACTGGCGCAGCTAATCGGCACTCCTGTCTTCGGCTTTGCACTCTTGGGTTCCAACGAGGATTTTCCCTGTGCTCGTTAATCATGAAACCAACGGTTCAAGTAGATGCAACGAATTCCGTCATTCGACGTCTGTAAATGAACAGCTCTTCCAACTGTATGCCTGATTTGCTTGTCATCAGGGCTTCGATAAAGGCACAACTTGATTGAAATTTACCGTACTGTACTGTACACTCTCACAATGGCGGGTTTGAGAGCGGCGGTCTCACTACGGCCTGGGTGCTAGGTTGAGGAATGCCGCAATATAGCAGCAGCACCGGAGAAATAGGTGGTTTGGAGAGGCCGTGTCTCAGTGGCTGTATAGACTTGGTCAAGCCGGACTTCCTAGATACCACCTCAAATTATCGTTGTTACCGGTGAGATAGTCAACGTCAAGCTTTCAGCCGGGCGCTTTGCAGATCCTCCTTTGCGTCTTTAAGCAAGAAACTATGTCACGCGTCAGCATATCGTTTCACACATCCTCAGCAGCGTATACTCACTTATACCACCAAATAGTCGGCCCAACCGTGCCCAGATGCCACAGAGCGTGAGCGTCGACCATTCCCCACCAAGGCGGGAAGTCGAACAACTCCAAACTCATCGCAAGAATGATCCACGCAACGATCAAACCAGGCCACGCCGCCCACAGACTCCCAACCTTCCTGTATCGCATGATACTGAACCCAGTCCACAACACGTTCTGTACAATGCCGACCGCCACATTCGCCGCCATGTTGTACGTATAGTCGAAGCGCACAAAAGACAGGTACGAGACGTGCGCAATGTACATGGACGCGCAAAGCAAAGTCCAGACCCTCAGAATCGTGGCAGACTTACTGCTTCCAGTAAGTGGATTGTCGCGGTCCAGACGGAAGATCCGAATCGGCGCGAAGAAAAGTCCATACATCACGCTCAACCCGGCAGCGAAATAGTCCAGCTTCTCAGTAACATTGAAGTCGCGCGTGTGGAAGATCATGCTGAACACCCAGCTCGCGATCCCGCAGTATCCGAATCCGACGTAGTATTTCCGCAGCGTGTAGCTGGCCGGCACTTCAGCCTTCAGCCTGGACACTCCCCACTGGTGCGCCAGGAGGTTGAAGAGCGAGAACAGGACGCTGGCCGGTTCTTGGATTCCTGAGAGGCGGTAGAAGGGCCATTTGCCGTGGAATTGGAGGACGGGTTCGAGGTAGGGCGGATCGCGGGCGAGGCGCGATTGCGTTACGATGTGCTGGCAGGTGTAGTCGCATTCGGAGGGGCAGTCCCAGAGGAGGAGGCGGTTTTGGAGGGCTTTGCGAAGTGTTTAGCTGTTACTGCTTGGTTCGGTGTGAGTGTCTGGTGTCGTACGGATTGAAGGGCCATCGACGGCACCACAGTTTGCGAAGATACAATCCTGTCAAGTGTTTGCTATCAGCACCACTACCTCTAACACAACATGTCCAATCGCGGCATGGAACTCACTGCGACACAGCTCTTGAACTCAGGCTGGCGGTCGCCCAGCGAGGCCTGGACCGCGGGAGCCAGAGTCAGAGCAAGGCATAGGAAAGAGATCAGCCGTACTGGCGGCGCAAAGTCACGTCGGGCCATATTGCATGTCCAGAAGTGTTGTCTCATGTTATTTCTCCGTGAAGCCAAAACACAGCGACTCCTTCACACGTGCCGAGGCCAAGCGAAACGACAGGGGAGCCGGCAAAAGCCGTCCGTCCGTCTGGGGAAAGCTCTTGCCTGCAGCTCTTGTTCTTCCAAGTTTCTTCTTTTCCGGTCATGCACATCAATCAAATGTTACGACAGCGCTGGACCTCACACGCTATCGACGTCTGCGGGTAATGAATCAATAACATAGCTTGACCACGTCGCAGTGAGTCTGATCTCCGCTGCCACCACCGTGCCAGCCAGCCACAAGCTAAGTTGCTCAGCGTCTTTTCCTTTCCAACCACACGTACATACAGCACCATTCAACATGTCGCGACGGTCATCAGCGAGACGTTCGTCTGCCAAAAAGCGCTACACCGTCGACGCCTTCGAGGGTATCGAGGAGTTGCAAGATGCCATTTCAGAACATTCGCCTGTCCGACGACGCCACTCGGGAGATTCTGACAGCGCCGATGAGTTCAAAATCGATGCCGAACCCGCTGATGCCGTCGAAGACGAGGAGGAGGAAGACGAAGAAGATGAAGACGTCGAAGCTGAGGTCCACTCCAATGCTCCCAGCGATGCCGGCGAAAAGGAACTAGACGATGCAATGTCCATCGCTGGAGACGACGACGATGACCTTGATCTTGACGACGAAGACGACGATACCAGAGTCGTCGGCTCAGGCCGGGCCAATCCCAAGAAAGCAAGAGTGGCGCTGACGGGGCCTGATGGCGCTGTCTACAATCGCGGTCTCCCCGACACCATAACACGGAAGAGCGGCAAGGCCGACAAACGCCTCTTCCTATTCGGCTCTTCAATCAAGGAATTTGGTGCGATTGAGAAAGCGTTTCTGAAATGGAACGGGCAGGACACTCTACCGCTTCATCGAAAACCTGAGAGGATTGCTGCCGACTCCTTCGACTACAGTTACTGGCAAGGCGAGACGGCGCGCAAACGCGAGGAGACCGAGAGCTGGAAGTGGTATTTCGAATCCGGAGGCAAAGCAGTCTTTGCGAAGCGGCAGACTACCACGAAACTCAGCGACGATGAAGGACGGGCCAGAGTCGCGACGAGCGAGGTGCCTGAAAGAGCCTTTTTGATGGGTCCCTTCACTGATCCTAAGCTGTTCCGACTGCGAGTCGGAGAGGCTCTGTCGTTGAAAGATGCATGGCAACAACCGCAAGCTGCAGGCTTCAAGGCAGTACCTAACAAAGCTACAAGAGCTGGCTTCATACTCAATCTCGGCACCAAGGTCAAATGCACAGAGTGGGCGCCCAACCACTCGGGAACTGCTCAATATCTTGCAGTTTCCACTCTGCACCCAAAGGAGCTTCCAAAGAACATTGCGCCTGCATACACTCCACAACCACCCCATCCGGCAGAGATACAGATCTGGAAGTTCGCCGCCACCGCGAAAGGTTCGATAGACTCGGACAGCCCGCCAGTGCTCAAGCATGTGTTGTGCACCAAGTGGGGTGATGTCAAAGTGCTGAAGTGGTGCCCTGCGCCATACGAACGATCCTCCACGCTTGCCAAGCGTTCGATCGGTCTTCTCGCTGGGATTTGGGGTGATGGAGGTCTACGAGTTATCGACGTGATGGATCAACCTGAGCCACTGACAACTAATTACCTGCAATTGGAGAAAGCCGCCTTCGAGTCACACCCTCCAGACACGCTGTTTTCATGTCTGGCATGGATCTCTGCCAACCGTATCGCAGCCGGCTGCGCAAACGGCTGCGTAGCCATCTTCGACCTCTCAAAGCACTCAACCACCGGCAGCCCGCGCCCAGTATCCTACACCTCCATCGCCAGCAGCTACGTCCTCTCCATCGCATCCTGCTACCCCTCCCACCCAAACCTCCTCATCACCACCGCCGCCGACGGCTACCCACGCCTCACCGACCTCAACCAACCCCACCCCGCCACAGCCACCGGCACAGTCCTCGCGCCCCGCTCCCGCGCCACGCAAAACTTCGCCGTCTGGAACGACTTCTGCCAAAACGCCCTCGTCATGGACGACAACTTCGCCCTCAAAGGCATCCCCATCCGCCGCTTCTTCACCACAATCTCCCTCGGCCGCGCCCGCAGCGTCGGCACAGCCCTCGCCACCAGCCTCTGCCACCCTTTCGTCCTGATGGGAACCGCCCACGGCGAAGTCACGGGCTCCAACCCGACCCGCCGCATCGTCCAGCCCAAAGCCATCCCCTTGCTGCAAACCTGGTTCGGGCACGAGTGGCGCCGACCCACCGAAGCCGATGCTTCAGGCGCCGAATCATCAAACCCCGAAGACGAGAAAATTGGACCCCACGGCCTGACGCGTTTCCTTGAAGGCTATAAGATAGAGCAAGGGCAGCGCCAGTACCGCGAGGGCTCGATGCAGAATTCGGACGACAAGGAGCACGGGTTGCATTTCCATACTGTGCACGAGGAGGCTACGGCTGTTACTTCGCTGGCGTGGAATCCGAATCGCGAGTGTGGGGCTTGGGCTGTGGCAGGGATGGCGGATGGGCTGGTTAGGGTGGAGGACTTGGCTGCTGCTTGAGTTGATGATGAATGGGTGTGGAGGTGGTGGTGACTGGGGGGTTGGGCCCATGCTGTGGGCTTTTATCTCAATGGTCGGGAGTACGGACAGAATCTCAGACAGCAGCTTCTGTGATTCACCGCCGAATGTGAGATCCTCGTGGTTCGTTGCGTCGTTCTCGACGTCGAAGTGTAGTGTAGCCTGCTGGTGCAATCGTGAGTGTCGGCTCGGTGAGATGCGGGTCGAACGGTGCATCGTTCTCAAGGGTGAGATTAGTTGTAGCTCGGGGACGGTGTCTTAGATAGCAGCTCATGGAGACAGACCGGGAATCTAAAATGCGCTCTCTCGTCCACTGCGGCTTTCTCCAGGGCAAGCAAGGCAACGAATAGACATTCTGCATCTTGCATTTGGAATAAAAGCTGGATTAGGTCAATTGCTTGGACTTTTAGTTCCACGCATTGATAACGGTGACTCGGAACTCTCTTCTAGCTCACAGTAGAGATGATAGGTTTTTTGAGAAAAGAAAACAATCAAAATGGGAAGGTGCAAGCTCCGAACCGTGAATTCGACCAAGTAATTCAGGCAAGACGCAGGAAACC
This sequence comes from Cladosporium phlei, assembly GCA_003614995.1. Lineage (NCBI taxonomy): Eukaryota > Fungi > Ascomycota > Dothideomycetes > Cladosporiales > Cladosporiaceae > Cladosporium > Cladosporium phlei. The sequence goes on from QZFA01000151.1 coordinate 10,057, forward strand.
ACAACAGCGCACCACATCCCATTCTTGCAATTTAAATAACACACCCATAACGTAGCCAGTGTATCTGTACTCCTCCCAACCCTTTTCTCGTCACAAAGCATCATCTTGATGCTCAATTCGCAAGAAGTGTTCGAACGAGCTACCCCAACCCTGACCCTAACAATGTCGAGAGTCTCGAATCCGCGTCTCGAAAACAGACCATCACATCACGCCTCCGAACTGCCTTTCCTCAAGACCACCCTTGAAGCAACTGATGGAGCTTCGTTCGATGGTTTTATTCGTGGAATAATACGCTCTCGCAAAAGATCAACATCACTCCACGTTCATGTTTGCTTTCCCAAGACCGGAGCTCGGCTCCGAGGCAGCGTTTACAAGGTAGGCTTCAAGGCGCTCCGAACTTCGACCAGCTTTCAGGACACGCTTCCGATTCAACATGCAAGCAATCTCGACGCACGGCAAAAAGTAAACTACCCAGGACGGGCAAAAGTGCATCGGCCGGGAATCGAACCCGGGGCTGGCCGAATCATCTGAGGTCTTGAAGACTTCACATGGCAACGGCCAATTTTACCACTAAACCACCAATGCATTGATGAATAGCCTCACCCAGCTGTTTCGTTTATCACCAAACGGTGTGTTGCGTTGATGCCGCGGGCGACAGGTCGATGCACCAATGGAAGTTGTAGAACATCGTGTGTGTGAGAGAGCGGGCAAGTGAGCGTCGCCGCTTGATCAGGAGGACGGATGCCAGGTGGGTGGCAGGCGAGCTCGGTTCGCAGAGGAAATATACCATGTTCACCTCTTGTCCACCGAGTCTCAATGCTTTGAGCTGGTCCACCGCAATCACCGTACTCTTCTCCTGGCCGGGGACCGTTGGTGAGGTTGGGAAGAGATGGACGCTTCTTGAGTGTGGGTTTTGGCGGAGTGGTGTCTGCATAGAGATGTCGACGAAGATGTGTGTGCGAAGAGGTGTATCTGTCCAACGATATTTGACAAGCAAAATGAATTGAGGTGGAATATGAGTCCTGGTCCTGGGTGAGATTCCTAGCGCAATCGTTCGAGAGCGTCGACATCAACAGACTACGATGTGAGAGTAGTTCTGTCGTAGCACCTCAGTTCATGCTAAGGTACGTTGAACACGGTCGTATCAGCGACTTTCGTCTGTCGAGATAGTTCTGGTACCTGTGAGATATTGACGAGACCTTGAAGATGAGACCTCTGTGTCTTAATGGATCGAACTGTAGCAAGTGGTGGTATCAGCAACTTTGGTATTTCCTGTGCGTGCCGGCACCAGCGAGATTGTCCAAATCCAACAAACTTTGGCGTGTACGGAGGCATGTCGGAGCGTGTCAATTGTGAGTGTCTCTCGAGAAACATCTGGCAGATACGGCCGGCGGGTTACCATTCGTTCTCCGGGTCGAGATGTTGCAGTTGAGCGGTAGTATCATGAGGAGCAGTCTGCAAAGGTGCCCAGTATGGAGATAAGAGGCGCGCAAGACAAGGCAGTGAATGTAGTATCCAGTGCCAGCAAGACAAGTGCAAGCCACAAGTAAACTCACTCACCAAGATGTCGGAGGTCGGTGTCGAAGCGAAGGCCGAAATGGCCCGCCCATCCAATACGAAACATCCAGGGAAATCAGGGTTCCAGTTTGTCGGAAGGACTTACAGGGCGTAAGGCAGGGGTAGAGCCACAAGAAGCGTGTAGACCTTGGAAGATCACCATCTGCGAGACAGGTCCTCCGGCGCCAGATAACGTGAGGGACGCGCCAGGTGAGACACAGCAGGCTCTAAAGACGCGCCAAGAGAGAGACTTTGCGGTCTGCACGTAGTCCAGCTGTTTCTCTGAGATTGATCATGGTTTACCCGGCCATCAGGCGGTAGCTGGACTCCTTTGCTTTTCGTTATACCATCCCGGTGTTATAGCCTGGTGTGCGCGGGCCGAACTAAAGCAGGTTGCCGTGCCGTCGAGCGGTGGAGTTCCTGGTGTACCTCGCAATGCAGTAGAATGCCTGGATGATAGTGAGCGCGCACCGGTGATGAGGCAGAGAATGGCATGGACCATGTGATTGTCCGCAAATAAACAGTTTGGCGTTCTCCTTGAGCGTTATGGAAAGTGGATTGTGGATGTTGTCGAAGGCTGGACCTCAACCAGGTCTGTGTCGAGTTCGACGAGGCTACCGGGACGGCAAGGCTCGCGCCGTGCGTGTGGGGAAGCGCTAAGCCGATCTCACGTCGATCATTCGCCCTGTCTTTTCGCTGCAGCCTCCCTCGCTCCCTGCAAGACTCGACATTTGCATCTACTTTCATGATTCATCATATGAGCTCTCTCCCGCCTGCCATGCTTGAGCTCCGCCGACACATGATACTCACGCCATGGCGGTCACGAGAGACTGGGTGCAGTTGAACAAATCTCCAGTTTTACAAAGCAACGGCGCAACCGCCCAACATTCTACATGTATCCGCCGAGCCTGTATCACCAAGAAGAAGATGTCGTTGAAGAACGCTTCCCGGAGCTCATGCTACACCGTTTGATGCGTTCCTGGCCAATACCTGGCCGTTGGTCTCCACAGCCCTCCGAAGATCACAGCAACCCTGCTGCAACTCTCGGAAGCGGGGTCTTATCAGACATCTGTTATGAGCCAGCCTCCGAGCCTCGCGACCTGATCTGGCAATTGGAAAATACTGGGAAATCCCTTGATGCTAGGCTCGTTCCGTATGATGCCTGTTTCACCGCTGGCTTTCTCTGGTGGCAATATGCCCCCCCCGGCGGCGTACGTAAACGTGCTGTTCTCGGCCAGACTCATCACCCGAAGTGTTGTTAATGACATGCCCCAAGGGTTGGCTCCTGAGTGCGTGTCAGGCTATTGCGAGGCTACCGTAATATTCACTGGCCAAAGCACGATAATGGAGCCTTCAAAAGGGTAGTTGGCCTTCGGGCGGCTCGCCGACTCGCCAATATGCATATCAACACGGGTCTCAGGGTCGACCGCTAGGAAGCGCTACGTGGACTCCTCGCATTGCCGCCTACTGCTGGCACTCACCGCCCCGCGCTAAGCATACTGGGCTCCTCGAGACCTCATCTCCACGTTATGAGACACACTGGTGGGGAGACTCACCGTCAATCAACAGAGACAGGAGGGTTGGATGTGGATTGAGATCGGCAATACGCCCGACAACACACTACAGAGTAGACTCAGGCATACAGCGGTGGCTCACCGACATCAGGAGTCGAGGACTCTTCAATATGGTATAAGTAAGGCTTCCTCGACCACCACAATCAACTTCTCCTCATCATCCAACAATCACTTCTCTTCTCAACAACCACTTTCGCTCATCAACACCTTTTTCAAACCCGTCTTTCAGACCAACCCAACAACCTTCAAAATGGCCTTCTTCAAGTCTCTCATCATCGCCTCCGTGGCCGCTGTTGCCCTCGCCCAGGGTGCCTCCGACAAGAACACCAAGGTCTCCGTCGACTCCCAGTCCGGCGAGGCCAAGTGCGGCAACGGCCAGAAGATTGCCTGCTGCAACAGCGGCGAGGACCTCATCGGCCTGAACTGCCTCAGCATCCCCATCCGTATGATCACACTCCAATCCACCCTTAACAACAAGAACCTCATCTAATCATCACCGTAGTCGCCATCCCCATCAAGCAGGCTTGCGGTTCCAACGTTGCTGCTTGCTGCCAGACCGGTGACGCCGACGTAAGCATACACCCTCAATCCTCTCCATCGCACTTCACCAGCTAACAATTCTCTCAGGGCAACGCCATCAACCTAGAGGCGAACTGCGTTGCCATCCCGCTTTAAGTGCGATAACAGCAACACTGGGGACTACCTCACGACCTTTCAGCATTTGCAGAGCGGGATGATGGTTTTCGGCGATGGGAATCGTCAAGCATCGTGGGACTCGATCGGTCCCATGGGATGATTTCGGGGGACGGGATTTGGATTTGGACGGTGGCTTACCCTTCTCACTATCTTTAAATAGTGTGATTGATTTGGTGGATTGGTGAATTATAAACTTCTACTCTTACTTCGTTTCCACTTTGCTCCCTTCATTTTAGTCGAATCGCCACCATCTCGGGGGTTCATCATGGATTCTCCTGGTGGCGATGGCCTTGCGAGCAAGAAGTCAACATTGCTCACAGCCTTGTGGCTAAAAGTCGACGGATTTGCAATGTCAAACTTCATACGAGGCGACGAAAGACAAATCGCCAGAGCCCAGCCAGATTGCTAAGCGAACGGAGAGCCCATGATCGCCCGGATGAATGGCATGCAGGTGCATCATTCGGACTCCTTCATTATACCATGCATACAACTGGACACGGCCGGGGTGTTTCCAGGCATACGGTGCCGTTTTGAATCGGCTGCACTATTACCCGCATGACGCTACCCTGCGGTAGCTGACCACGAGAAGCGAGCACATCAATTTGGAGCGTGCCAAATCTATGCTTGCAAAACAACTTCTTTTGCCTCCAGAGTCTGGGACAAGCTACAGCTGATGACCTGTCGTTGGTCGAACTTCGTACCACCACCCAGCCTGCTCGGAGGACTCACAGCCACCTGCCTGCCATTCGTCAGATTCTAGAACCAGAATCCAGCCCGTGTTGCGGGTCAAAATGGTTCCACGAGGCCACGATACCCTTCTGCAAGCCGTGTATACATGTAGGTACTGTATGCACTATACAGCCGCACTCGTGTTGTGCGACCGCGGATGGACACATGTCTGTCAAAAGTTCCGCCGCCCTGTTCTGGAACCTCGGCTCGGGCGGCGGAGATTGGCAGACCCACCACAAACATGGCAAAGTCGTCTCGAATTCTTCCTCGACTGCAGCAACACACGAACAACAAATCACTATTGTCATGCTTTGAGTACGCGAGACGGAGGTGGCGAGGTGCGCTCCTTTGATGATGATGGCCTCTGGTGTGGCGAACTGGACTCATCTCCATCAAATCTACAGCGACCAGATCGACATGCCCTGCAGAACGAACACAATCGTTGCATTTAGCCGCATGATTGATTCGAGAGCACAACCACCGCCATACTTGCGGGCCAGACGTGCGCTGCCTAATGTCAACAGTAATGAAGGTGTCAGTGGCTTTAACAAGGCGAACGACGGCGGTATGATTTTCGCCGGACTCGCCCAGACTCTCAAGCCCATTTAGCCGCTACGTGAAGGACAATTGATCCTCCTTTAACGAGGCCCTGCGGCTGTACATGGCCCCCGCGTGGTGCCCAGGAACTTAAGCCGGTTGTTTGATCTGTTTGCTCTGGAAGAAGATGAAGTCAATAACAAGCGTGCCGCTAGGTGGGTCGATCATTGGGAACGCCCCGGATTGTACCCCATTGCCCCAGGCCTCTACCCCAAACCTATTTACCAGTATAGCCGCTGGAGGACCTGGTATATAAAGGACTTGGACGACTGCTATCATGGACTCTCATCAGCAACTCTCGCTTCGACAACAACAACAGCCTCAAGATGCGTTTCACCGAGGTCTTCACTTCTCTTGCGCTGGCTGCTTCGGCATTCGCTCACCCTTCCGCTTCCGCCCCCAAGCCTAAGGATGGTTTGGCCACTGCCATGAAGGCTCGTGGAAGAGAGTTCATCGGCACTGCTCTTACGCTGTAAGTGGTTGATCAATCTCTGGGAATTTCGACTTTTTGGCTGACTTCAAATTTCCAGTCGTGGAAATGCGACCGAGGAGGCCATTGCTCGCAACAACGCCGACTTCAACTCTTTCACCCCTGAGAACGCCATGAAGTGGGAGGCCATCGAGCCTAACCGTGGCAACTTCACGTTCACCGACGCCGACCGCTACCGCGACTTCGCCAAGGCCAACAAGAAGGAAATCCACTGCCACACCCTTGTCTGGCACTCCCAGCTCCCACCTTGGGTTGCTGCTGGCAACTTCGACAACAAGACCCTCATAGGGATAATGGAATCGCACATACGCAACGTCGCTGGCCGCTACAAGGACGTGTGCACCCGTTGGGAGTAAGTTCATCCAACTTTTTTTCCCCCGACTTTTGTCAAACTCTTTCTTTTTTCCCGACTCCCAACGAAAAACCAGCTAACGCCATTGCAGCGTAGTGAATGAGGCATTGAACGAAGATGGTACCTACCGCTCGTCGCCATTCTACGACACCATCGGTGAAGCATTCATCCCAATCGCCTTCAAATTCGCCAAAAAGTACAGCCCCAAGTCCGAGCTCTTCTACAACGATTACAACCTCGAGTACAACGGCAACAAGACCCTCGGCGCCCAGCGCATCGTCAAGCTCGTCCAGAGCTACGGTGTGCACATCGACGGTGTCGGCCTCCAAGCCCACTTGGCCCAGGAGGTCACCCCGACCGCCGGCGCCCTGCCCGACCAAGCCACCCTCGAGACCGTCCTGAAGGGCTTCACTAAACTGAACGTTGACGTCGTTTACACCGAGATCGACATCCGCATGAACACCCCCGCCACCAAGGCCAAGCTCAAGGCTCAGGCCAAGGCTTTCGAGAGCGTCGCCCGCAGCTGTCTTGCCGTCAAGAGGTGCATTGGCATGACCGTTTGGGGAATCTCAGACGCGTTCTCGTGGATTCCGGGAGTCTTTCCTGGTGAGGGCGCTGCTCTTCTTTGGGACGAGAACCTCAAGAAGAAGCCCGCTTACGATGGATTCCTCAAGGGTATCAAGGGTGGCAAGAAGTAGAGGCGATGATTACTCTGACAGTGAGTTGAGGATGGTTTGTTGGATCTGATCGTTTGTGGTAGTTAACGGAGTGTATGAAAACCATCGCAAGATCAACATCGCCACTGGCAAAACTATCATTGAAGTGTGTCGAATCAGCCGATACGAGCATGTGTGGACTCAAGGTTGTCGGAGACATCCTTGATTGGAGATGAGTGTCTCGGTAGCATTGCATGGATTTGGATTTGCGAGCAACGCTGATATGGGCACGTGTGATCTCACGATTGATGGAGACGCTGTGGATTAAACTTGTGTCTCTCGATGGCGCCACATCGATTTGAGTGTTCCAACATCGCTGATTCGAGTGCGTGCGATTTTGTTACTGACGGAGATGCTATTGATTGAGGTCGGAACATCTCAATGGCAACACGTCAATTGAAATATGCCATAGCCGTTGATATAAGCGCGTGCGATTCTTCCGTTGGCGAAGATGTCATTGATTAGAATCCAAACTCTCAACGGCCGACCTTTCAGTCTCAATGTGCCAATGCTGCGAGACAGATCTCCCAGCTCTTTGCAGCACTCAAGTAGCACATAAATGCAGTCAGCCATTAGCGCTCATCAATGCCTACCAATGAGAGCCCTGATACCGACCCAGACAGATCCCATTCCCGAGCTCCCCGCGCCTTTTGCCAGGCTGCACGAATCTGCAGTCTGCCGTTAGCGTCGTTGAAAAGTTACCAATGAGATTCTGGTCCATGAGATCGAGCGAGGGCAGTGGCTACTGCCAAGTTATGCGAGGACAACGATATTTAGATATTGAAGTCACCATCCCTTCGCAGAGTCGAGTTCATTTGGTTAAATTGGAGATTGTTCTTTTGGAAGCGTTGCACGAAAACTTAGGGTCATAGTCGACCTTATTGATAGCAGAATCATTGCTGAAGGACTCATCGAACTTAAATCCCGAGTGCACTGCGATCACAGTTGGGATACTGCGTGAGGAAGACACGCCAAGCAACCAATCTGGTACGACACTATATCCAGAACAAACAGATCTGCGGGCACTGCTTTCACGAGACACTTCCCTGCTCAATACGGATGTTGTGACCGCGACAGAGCTTTTAGTAATTAGAGCGTGTACCTGCGCACTGTCAGTATTCTTTAAAGCTACGAGAGGTTGGAATCCTGGCATACCTGAACTGCTTGTTCTTCACATCGGTCATATCGTCATCGTAAGCATTCTCGAACGCCTCCGCAATCCCGCTGCTGTCTCTCTTCTTGTTCTCACGGGCGCAGACGAAGCGGTAAAGGAGCGCGAGAACTATGCACATCGCGGAGGTGACCACCTTGAATCACGATTAGCATCGGCTTGCGTTGAGAGCTCCGTCAAGGCAGTTGGACTTACAGTCACGATCCAGCCAGTCGTGTACAGCGGTTTCTCTTCTTGAAGGAAGACGAGAGGACCGATGAAGTTACCTATGGTAGTCAGTATGAGATGGCTTTTACGTGTGCCCACGATGGTACGGACCAATGCAATAACCTGTGATCGTTAGCATTCCATTGAAGTCATTAGGAGGTAGGGAGGAGGTTGCGTACCGACAAACATGCCACTACTCGCTAGACTCTTCTTGGTATAGCCGGCGGAGTTGGCGATTACCAGACTCATCAGAACAGCGTAGCCACCGCCGTAGCTCGCTAATATATACACCGCAAACAGCTTCCCACCGGTCGCAGTCTGTGGGAGCAGCCAAAGTAGAAGTGAGGCCAGTAGAGTCCCTGTGACGGTGATTGAAACGAGATAAGAGCGCCAGCCGGGGTATTTCATCGCAATGAAAGGTGCGGTCAGCTCGATAGTTCCAATGACCACACCAGCCGGCATGACCAGGAGTAGAGAGTTCAGTCCGCTAAATCCAAGGTCCGAGATGATGATCGGAGTGAAAGTAGAGACCGGTCCGTTGGCTACCAGCATGGTGAGTGCCATCCAAAAGGTAAGCCAGAACTTACCGTCTCTCATCAACTCCCACAATTGGTCGGCTTTGAAGTGCGTGTTACGAACGCCGGAGTTGTTGACTCTCATACGGGCGATGGCGATGTATCTCTCCCGCTCACTGAAGCCTCTCGCTCGGATTGGGTCCGGTGGAAGGAAGAACAGGATGACGAAAGCCCAGAGGATGGTGATGCTGCCGGCGACGAGGTACATGTAGCGCCAGGGAGAGAGGGAGCCGCTGATGTGGCCTAGGCCGTAGTTGATGAGGGGTGCGACGATGGAGACGTAGCCGGTCATTGAGTACCAGACGCCCATTCGGAAGGCTTGTTCTTGTTTTTTGTACCATCTGCACGATCAGTGAGTCAATAGCGCATGGAGTGTTGGTAGGTGCAGCACTTACCCACCAACGACAAGCATCCATCCTGGAGACACGCCGCTCTCAAGGGCCCCGAGAAAGAAACGCTGGACATAGAGACCTTGGTAGGAAGTGCATGCAGCGGTAGTCATCAGGCAGATACCTGCACGAAACGTCAGTCGGATTGTTGGAGCTTAGCCAGTTTAGGTGATGGCCCATACCCCATAATATGACGATGCCAAAGATGACACGCTCGATCGGGTATCTCTGTGCAAGGACGATCGCAGGGTACGACCCGATGATGAAGCCTGAGGATGGAGAGAGTCAGTATTGTGCTTAAAAAACACAACCAGATTGCTGCTGACCAGGATAGAACAGGGACGCCGACAGCGAGTATCTCAGCCCAACATTGAGATCAAGGTCTGTCCTCAGTCCGAATAAGGCCTACAAGTTGATCAGTATCAGCGTAGCTGTGATCGTGTAACCGACCATACCGCTTGCGAAAGCATCTAAGAGTCGTCAGCGGAGCTCGGTAATGGTACTGTTGAGATCACCGAATACCTACCGCTTTGTCGTAGTACTGAAGGCCATACGTAACACAGAGGATGCTCAACAACCGCCTGTCGATCTTACGAGTCAACTTCTTCTCTTCTTCAGCTGTCCAGGTCTCGTCTCCCTGATAATTCGCAAGCACCTTGAGACCTTCGTCGTTGTGCAACGTGTCGACAGTGATGGTCTTTTTCATTTCTTCTAGCTGCGTCGCGTTCGTATCTTTCCCAATCTCGAGAGGCTCTGTCTTTTCCGCATTGGCCATGTTGACTTGTTAAGCTCTGGTTACTGGAAGGAAAGAGGAAAACAATAAGGTTAGGTAGCCCAAACGGCACTGTCGGCTTTTAAAGTAACGATGAGTTCGCATGGCGGCCACGTGAGTGACAGCACTGTACTTCACAAACATGACGGGAATAAGATTTTACTGAGGGGAAGAAGCTCTCGGTGGCGTTGATCTGCATGGTCAGCTCATGGAACAAGATGAATGGAGAAGAACATGAGTATGCCAAGTACAATAGGGAGTGGGGAAGGTCGAGATGGGGCAATAGTAAGAGGTTGACAAGGCAACTGGTATAGCAGGCAGCTATACATAGCCGGAACGAACCGAGAATGAGAACGGAGGGGTATGCAGTTGCATGTCCTTTACGTAGTAGCCGTTCTGCTGCGGAGGCACTTTCGTCCTGTCCTGTCCGTACCACTGACTACAGGTAAGTCGTCTTGATGCCATCGGCTAAGCTGACAGAGCTCTGATATGCATGAACCATTTTCTTGACAGCGACTACTACGTAGCTGTACCGCCATAAGGACCTGCAGTGTCAAGCAAAGCTGACCTTGGTAGTTTTCCAGAATACCGGATGCGGATTGCCGAGATAATATGGATTATAGCGACTTCTGCCACGATCTGAGACTCCAGAAAATATCTCATGTTTCTGTTCTCGAATAAGGAGTCGACGGTCGATGGCTGTAACGCGTTCGACAAATCCTGAAGGCCAGTCTTGCTTTTTTATTTTTATTTTCGGTGTGAGCAGTATTTTGACATCGAGCCAGGACCGTTGAAAGCACCTTCCGAGCACGAATGCATTGGTCCGGTCGAAGTGTTGATGGAACGAAGAGATGGATTCTGTCTTGAACACCGAGCAAGTCGTGAGGAGCTCGTCGGAGTCTCCCTGCCACCGGCGAAACCGGCGAAATTCGGTCCATCAAAATGCCGACTCCTCTTCTTCTCACTCCGCCTCGAACTCTCTTATCTTCTTTTACCCACTCCGGCGACGATGCTAGTCGTGTATCGGCAAGTGGCCGCCGATTGAGGAACTAATGTTCAAGGGCACGCTAGGTTATCACGTAGGCCAAGTTCCAATGCAACGGTATGGAGTATTTAACCGGAAGGTAAGATGTCGAAACGATTTCTACCACTGTGAGAAGTTGACCAGGCTCTCCATCCGGATCATCTCGCTGCTCTCTTCAACATAATCGTACACCATGGGCGTGATAAAGAATGCCCTGAGGGCGGGTATCCTGGTCTCAATCACCCTGGTCAACGCAGCCCCGGCGCAGCATGGCTCTCGCTTGTCAAAGAACGCCCAAGAGATGCTCGACCAGTCCATGAAATGGATGGACACGTTCTACGACAGCTCAGAGTCCTATCTCTACGACTTGAGCGCTACTGCGGCCCTCCGGCACGAAACAAGGCACTCGACCTGGTATGCTCTCGGCTTGCTGGCTAGAAACGGGCATGACGATGTCGAAGAAGCCGAGAAGATTATCGGCAATGTCATTGGCGCTCAGTTCAAGGATCATTCGGAGCAGTGGTATGTGAGGTGAATACTCTAGGCCCGGACGATTCACTGACTGTATGATAGGTACGGTGATTACCAGAAATACCCGGAAGAGCCATATGTCGGCTCGCCAGTGTACGCCACGGACATCTACAACTCGTGGGATCCGAACTGGCGTGGCTTCATTGGTACAACTCTGATTATCGCTATAGAAGAATACGAGCACCTTCTCTCCGAGGAGACCAAGGTGTTGGTTCTGGACAGCTTGTACAATGCAACAAAGGGCGATGAGTATCGTGTTGGTGGTGTCGATGATGACAACCTTTACCCTGCGTACAGCAATCCTGTGAGTCGTTCTGGCATCGTATTGAGACTTTTCGAAAGTTTGGACTCCACTGACATGCTAAATCCAGTCTATCATGAGAGCATTTGCATCTGGGTGGACTGGCCGCCGGCTGAAAGAGGCGAACATGACAGTTTCCGGAGAGAGGTTTGTCAATTCTCGCGAGACGTGAAGCTCAAGCGCTTACTCTGAACAGGTACGCTCAGGACGTTATTGACCTCTTTGACCGCAACAACACCCTGTCAGAATTCAATTCTGGCACATACACCGGCGTCTCACTGTTTGGGTTGTTGTTGTGGGCGAAGTATCTGCCCGAAGACTCCATCATGGCTCAAAACAGCCCTAGCATGATCAGATATACCTGGGAAGCAGTGTCTCAGCTTTGGCATCCTGATATGAAGAACATGGCTGGACCATGGGATCGGGCGTATGGGTACGATATGCAAAGATACGTGTCCCTGATGGCTCTCTGGATGTGGGTGCTCATCGGAAAAGAGCAGTCTTCGTTGCTGCCAAACGTATGGACCATATGATCTCTTGAGATGCAGAATACTCACTGACAGCCACAATAGCCTCAAGTCATGTCGCACGCCGAAGATTACGCCTTTGCTCCATGCTTTGCAGTTCTAGCAGACTTCCACCGATCACTCGTTCCAGATGATATTGTCGATGGACTCACCAAATTCTCTGGCGAGCACAACTTCACGGCATCAACTTACTACCCACCAATCGACAACGTGCCTCGCAACATCACAACCTGGCTCTCCGAGAAGCTCACCATCGGCGCCGAGTCCTTTGACGAGAACGGTCTCGGTGGCCCAGCCCAGTCCCAAGAATCGTTCAATCCGGCAGTCATCCAATGGGACACCGGAAGCGAGATCAGCTTCATTTCGTGGTGGCCGACCGAGACCGCACTTCAAGTCGAAGTCGCTCCGAACAAGCTGGACCTTACCTATCCTTTGGGCAACTCCAGCTCGATCTTTACTCTGATCGTTGGCACTTTCAAGCAGAATCGCACGATCGCTGACTGGAGCGGCGTTGTGGGCTTGGATGTTGATGTTACCACGAATGCGAACGAGTCGTACAGCCTCTCGTTTGGCGGTGCGATGGGCGGCACTTCGGAGACCATTCGTGATTTTGAGGTGTGGAACTTTACATATGTGATGCCGGAGGACTTTGAGGGTGTTCCTACCATGTCGCTGGGCGTGGCGGTGTGCTGAGGTGTTTTCGAGGTCGATGAGAGTAATTGGTAGCTTTACACATGTATATATCGCGTCCTGGGCGTGTCCAAGTGATGAATTTGATGAGTAAGCTTCTTCAAGGGGCAATACGAGTGCTGTGCTCGCCGCGCTGGTCCAGAAGAGAGATGATCATTATCTGTGTGATGTGCTATTAGATGAAGATAGTCTTGTGTCACTCGCCGAAAACGATGTGAATGTTGTCGATGAGTGAAGGTGATGGAAAGCCATTCGGCTTCAATGTTTCCATTGCTAGCGGGCTGCTTCCGCGCGAGAGTCGCTCAAGCCAAACGCATCATCACCGCCGGCCTGCGACTGACAAGCAACACAACCTGCCACCACCTCGACCATCAACACGACACTTGCTGGATCTACCGAACTGCATCGAAACATCCCACTCCAAACATCTTCGATCTCTGGACATTGACGGCGCGCGCACAAGCCTAAACCCGCGCCACCAGGAACCTCCGCCATCATGGCGCTGGATACGTTCTTCAACAACAAGATCGAGAGCATGAAGCTCGAGATCATCCAAGGCCAAGCAGTCCTCCGCCGTCTGGAAGCACAGCGCAATGAGTACAATAGCAGGGTGCGGTTATTGCGCGAGGAGCTCGGTCTGCTACAGCAACCGGGCAGCTATGTCGGAGAGGTTGTGAAGGTCATGGGCACCAAGAAGGTGCTGGTCAAGGTGCACCCCGAGGGCAAATACGGTAAGATGGCTCAGTACAATGATGGATGATACATGGAAGCTAACTCGCACGCAGTCGTTGACATTGCCGATAACATCGACATCTCCAAACTCACAGCTGGCAAGCGCGTCACCCTCCTCAGCGATTCGTACAAGCTCTCCTCCCTCCTTCCGTCCTCGGTCGACCCCCTCGTCTCGCTCATGATGGTCGAGAAGGTGCCCGACAGCACATACGACATGATCGGTGGCCTGGACGAGCAGGTCAAGCAGATCAAGGAAGTCATCGAGCTCGGCCTCAAACACCCGGAGCTCTTCGAATCCCTCGGCATCGCGCAGCCCAAGGGTGTACTACTCTACGGACCTCCCGGTACAGGCAAGACACTTCTGGCAAGAGCTGTGGCACATCACACCGACTGCAGGTTCATCCGTGTCAGTGGTTCGGAGTTGGTGCAAAAGTACATTGGAGAGGGTAGCAGAATGGTGCGCGAGCTGTTCATCATGGCCCGCGACCACGCGCCCTCGATCATCTTCATGGACGAGATCGACTCTATCGGATCTTCGCGTGTCGAGGGCAGCTCGGGCGGCGACTCGGAGGTTCAGCGCACTATGCTGGAGCTGCTGAACCAGCTGGACGGTTTCGAGCCTACAAAGGGCATCAAGGTCATCATGGCCACCAACCGTCTGGACATCCTCGACCCTGCGCTCTTGCGTCCCGGCCGCATCGACCGCAAGATCGAGTTCCCGCCACCAACCGCCGAGTCGCGCGCCGACATTCTGCGCATCCACAGCAGGAGCATGAACCTCACTCGCGGCATCAACCTGAACAAGATTGCGGAGAAGATGAACGGCTGCTCTGGTGCAGAGCTCAAGGGTGTGTGCACGGAGGCGGGTATGTTTGCCCTGAGAGAGCGCAGGGTGCACGTTACACAGGAGGACTTTGAGCTCGCGACGGCAAAGGTGCTGAACAGGCACGACGACAAGGAGATGAGTTTGACGAAGCTGTGGAAGTAGGCTGGGACATTGTGGCGAGTCTGGCGGTGCGCGTATCCTGCTGTACTATAGCCCAGCGCAGAATAGAAGTGCAGTCCTTGGGTGCCAAGTCTGCAGGTAGAAAGTATTCTGAACATTACCTCATGATAATCGCCTGGTTGGTTCTTGAGTGCATCCAAGGATCGAAGTGTTAGGTACAGGTCAAGGGAAGTGTATGGCTTCGGCTGACTCTCCGGCGGCTCCGGTAGCGTTGGCTCAAGGCCGCTGTTACCGACCAGCCAAGGCATTAGAGGAACATGTCCAGTGGAACAACCGAACTGGTTATGTAGCCAAGCGATTATCAAGAAGCTTGTACTCTTGTCACAGGGACAAACGCGAGTGTTGGTCGCGTCGTGACCCACGTAAGCTGTTTTCTCGAATGGACGGGTGACGCAGTACTTCTACTAGTCGTCTGTCTGTTTGGTCGACTCAGGTCATGCGTGTAAAGACTTCTTCTACGACGCTGACATTTCAATTAATCCTTGAACATATTTGCCACCGCGTGTCTGCACGAGAGTCAGTTTGTCTTTGATCCACCACGGAGTTGCGATGAATGTTCGTTTTATTGGTTAGCTTTTTGGAGTTAGCTGTCCCTTGGCATTGATAACCACTCATGCCTGATCGCAGATAGTAGTCTTCACTGCAGGATCGCGAAATGCACTGTCGTATACATCCCTGAGATCGCGTGGGGGTTGGTTGGGACAAAGTTGTGTGAACCATGATGATGATTCGGCGTGAACTGTTCCTCTTCCATGTTCCATGACCGATGCGATACGGTGGCGGCTTCAAGCGGCTGCGCTAAAGGGGTACTGTAATCATGAACAAATAAATACTTGAATAATACTTACTGCATTGCCCGACATCCGCGACTTGGCTCTCAAGAACTACGAGAACGCTGTCTTTGGAGGACGACACGACGACGGAAGGAAGCCTTGGGAGAGAAGAGAAGACCGAGGCAGGTATTCGTCTCCAGGCTACTGTGCTAGTTACAGCACCGCGCCCCAACCAAGGAAGATCATTCTTCAAGTCAGGTATACATCCTGGTCATCCGCAAAGCGTATGACGGCGGGCGGTGCACGTGCAACAGAGTGCAAACGGCGGCGTGGTTGGAAGTCAATTATCGCCTCTTGCGCTGTGGTATAATAGTCCATACATAACTTAGCCCCACGCACGCACCTGTCGCTGGTGCTCGGCGACCAAGCACAACAGCTATGGCCGACAACGACATATCAAAGTCCGCCGCAGACCTGCGGCGTCTTCCAATTAACAACAACGACACCACCGACGACCGCGTTGTCTCGTCTACGCCTGGAACAAGGCGCAATTCGACGACTTCCGCAGGCAACATGGCCGACCAGCCGCAAGACAACGCCAGAGACCCGGCCGGTGAGAGCGCGAGAAGGGCACGGCCGCGGCCTATGGACTATGGTGAGTTGTTTGGAGCTCTACATTTACCTTCGGATCTCATCGGTACGCGTGCTGACAGGGTCGCAACAGGCTCGATACCAAGCAGTTCCAGCACACGACCGCACAGCATCAACCCACAAACACCGCGACGACCTGGCCCGATCAAGCGCGCACCCTCCTCCAACAAGCCTTTCCGCGGCGCCGAGTTCTCAGTCGACGACGAAGTTGATGAGGTGGACAATGACATGAAGCTGGTGCGGCAAAAGACACGGGAGAATTTACTCAAGACTGGATCATCGCTCCGGAGGAGGGAGAGCAAGAACACCCTCAGAAGAAGGCCTACGGCGCAGGCGCCGAGTCTGGCCAAAGTCGACAGCGAGGAGGGCGACGAAGAAGCTGAACAGTCTCAAACGACGGGTATCGACAACAAAATTGCAACTCCCAGCAAGCCGACGATCCAGGAAAATACAGAACCTAGCTCGGAGGACACATTGCAAGGCGAGGAAGAAGAGGCACAACAGGATGACGACGACGACGACGAGACACCAGGCTCGGACGACGATGATGACGACGACGCAGACTTGAGCGATGCAGAGAGCTTCACGCTCAGAGACCGACAAGAGGCCATCAACGAGACACATCCTTTCGGTATTCGTATCTGGAAGCCAGCGTTGTACAAGAAGAACAGATCGGTACAACGGAACGCCGAGAGCGACATCCACTCTGCGCCCGGTGGAAGAGTCAGCGCCTGGTTGTCAGTTTTCAACGTACTCTGGGTCCTCCTCTTTGGATGGTGGCTGGCTGTGGTCACTTTACTGGGCGGAGTGTCATGCTATGTGCTCGGCCTACTTGGCGCCGAAGGCTGCCAGGACTACGGACGCGTGTTGATCAACCTGTCATCCTACCTGTTTTATCCATTCGGAAAGTTCGTCAAGCTGGAGCACGACGAAGCATACATGGATGAAGATGAGGGCGAAGGCCGCAGCATCGGCGAATACGAGAGATGGCAAACAGGCGATCTTGAAGAGGGCCGCCTGTTCTTTGGCCCGCACGACGTCAATCGTTCGCTCATCGGTCGCCGACGCGAGGATGTCGAAGATCTGGCACCACATGAAACGGACAGCCTGCTTGGTCGCCACGACCGCAGTTCTTCACATCAACGCACCGAGAACAAGACGAAGAAACGACTTTTCGGACGTGGTAAATGGAATATTGGCCGCGTCATCTTCTTCCTTTCGTTCTACTTCATGATAACCCCGTGCCTGTTCTTCGTCAGCGCCATCTGCTGGTTCCTGGTGTTCACGATTCCCATGGGTAAGGTCACGCTGTTATTGTTCTACCATCTGCGCCGTCATCCTCTGGCCTTGAGTTTCCACACCGACAGCAACTACTCACGCCTCTCGGATACCGCGAACTCGCACAGCGTTTTGATGTGCACATACCGTGCGGTTGGCTCCAAGTACTGGAAATACACCATCGACGGAACGAACATCTTCCTGATCAACATGCTCGGACTCGTTGCATTCACAATCTTCAACTACTTCGTCCTGTTCGAAACGCTCGGCTACGAGACTTGGTTCACATCTCCAGGAGTCAACTTCGTCCTCGGTCTGATTTCGATCATCCCGCTCGCCTACTTCATCGGTCAAGCCGTGGCTTCCATCTCCGCACAATCCTCGATGGGAGTCGGCGCCACCATCAACGCCTTCTTCAGCACCATCGTCGAAGTCTATCTATATTGCGTGGCCCTGCATCAAGGCAAAGGACGGCTCGTTGAAGGCAGTATTGTTGGCTCCATCTTTGCCGGTATCCTCTTCCTGCCTGGTCTGAGTATGTGCTTTGGCGCATTGAAGCGCAAGACACAGCGCTTCAACGTGCGCAGTGCCAGTGCTACCAACACGATGCTGTTGTTTGCGGTCATTGGTGCTTTCGGCCCAACGCTTTTCTATCAGATCTACGGCTCGCATGAGTTGAACTGTCACCAGTGTTCTCACGGCGGATCCCACTCCCCGGATAGTGACTGCAGACGATGCTACTTCTCGCAAACGCCGGCAATCCAGACCCGCTTCTACATTGAGGCTGTGAGACCTTACACCTGGTTCGCTGCTGTCCTGCTTTTCCTCAGCTACATCATCGGTTTGCTGTTCACCTTGCGAACGCACGCCGCCGTGATCTGGAACAACGAGCCCGACGAAAAGAAGGACGCCAAGATGGAGCACCAGGCGCATCGTATTGAAGAACGACATGCGAGTGTGGGCGCCACAGCTGGCGCACACGAGCACCCGCGCGACCACCTGTCAAGACACGCCACAGCTGGCTCTATCTCACAGACGAACATCAGGGAGAGTCAGATGTACCAACGCATCCTCAACCAGAGTTTGAGACAAGCCAGTATCAGTGCCAAAGCCGCCAAGAAGCATGATGAGAACGACGCGCCTGGGAAGCTTGATGGTCAGACGCATCACATCGTGCCGCCCAAGTCTGCCGATGGAGAACTCAACAACCTCAAGGGCCCACGTCTCCAAGGTCTTAGTGCTGAGGATAACCGTCTGCTTGTCCAGCAAGTGGCTGAGATGGCTGCCACCGCGGCCACTGTTGCCACGCGCGATGCCACGAAAGCACCCCACAAAGCGGCACACATGGCCTCGACTCGCGCTAGCAGCACGTACAGGCACTCATCTGGAAAAGACGGCGAGAGTAGAGAACGCCAGGGCAGCCATGCTCACCGCAACCCAGAGACCAATAGCATTGGCGAGATCACAGGAGTCGTTGGCGACCCAGCCATGGCAACCGCCAACGCCGTTGCGACTGGCGCACATGAGCAGGCGTCCGGCGGCCACGACGCACCAAACTGGTCGCGCACCAAGTCCGCCGTCATCTTGCTCACCGCAACCCTCGCCTACGCCGTGATCGCCGAGATCCTCGTCGACACCGTCGACTCGGTCCTCAGCAACGTCGACATTGACGAGAAGTTCCTCGGCATCACCCTCTTCGCGCTCGTCCCCAACACCACCGAGTTCCTCAACGCCATCTCCTTCGCTATGAACGGAAACATCGCGCTGTCGATGGAAATCGGAAACTCGTACGCGCTGCAGGTCATGCTTCTGCAGATCCCCGCCATCGTCCTCTTCACCGCCATCTACGGGCAATTCGTCGACCCTGCCGAGTACGCCGACCACGCTTTCACCCTCATCTTCCCGCAGTGGGACATGGTGACTGTCATCTTGGGAGTCTTCCTTATGGGATATGTGGTTGGTGAGGGCAAGAGCAATTACTTCAAGGGCAGTTCGCTTATCTTGACTTATTTGGTGTTCATTGTTGGGTTTTACTTTAGTGGGTTCAACAATATCGACGTGAGTTATCCGTGAGATTGTCTGGGATTATTGGGTGGAATACTGACTTTTCTGCTTTTCAGACGAAGAATTTTGACCCAACCGACAAGCTCATGGCTGACATGCGGATGGAGACTTTCTACACTGTCGGTCGTTCTTCGAGCGGACGAGCCTATTGAAAGGACGTTGTGTTGGAGACGTGAAGGGCTGCAAGCACGACCAGTACCATCAAAGTCGTCCTGCATTTTGGTTTTGGAGAAATCGCTAGACTCTCAACAGCCGCTAGATGAAGGTGATCACTCGCTATATTCTCTTTATCCTGGTTACGAGCAAGGCGTTCAAGGCAGGGAGATACACATTTCCTTTTTGGGCTACTATGGCTTCTAGGGGAGTTTTTTGATTTTTAGGTACGTAACTATGTTATATCTTAATGTGGAATCTCTACACGTTCGTTTCGGTGCTGCTTGAGGTCTCATGGCCATTGCTATTAGTTCGAGTCGGCATCGCTTGACTGATAACTTTCGGAGAGTGACATATCTCAACAGAAGGACGAACTCGTCATTTTTCCAAACACCCTCACAGACCCTCTCCGCCAATACGATCCTCTTTCCTCGGCGAAGGACTTCACCCGCCAACTCACAGTGCGCAAACCCTCGAGTGCTTGCATACCCATTGGTACCCAGCTCCATCTTCAGAATATCGTTTGTGTCGAAAAGCCTGCCAGCCCGCCTCAAACAAACCCCTTCATACCAAGCCTCTGCAGCAGAGAAAACAAAGATCCCTTGGGAACGAACCCAGCATACCGCGCTTGCCACGACGCCGCCCAGGAACCTGTCCAGAAATATCAGCATCCCATATCAAACCCCCTCACTGCCCAAACGGCAACCAGAACTCCGTCTACTCACCTTCCAAAATCCCCCCCTCAGCGAACCCCAGCGCCTCAATAACCCAAGGCGCCAGCACCACCAGAATCCCAATCGCGATGACAGCGCAAATCACCGGGTGGTCTTCCACGAACCCTTCGATGCTGTGGATCCCGCGGATGACTTTGTCGTAGGTTTCGCCGAGAGCGAGGCCCACCGGCCGGGCGGTTTCGATGGCTTTTTGGAGGGTTTCGAAGACTGCTCGGGCGAAGTATTGTTTTAGGCTGGCGGTTTGGATGATTTGAGCTAGGGCTTGATGCAGTTCGGGGCCGTTCTTTTCGGCGGCGAAGAGGCTGTCGACAAATTGGGAGGCAGCTTGGGCGGTTTCGTCGTCGTCGTTGGATGACAGGTGGATGGGCTTTGGCTGACGCCCGAAGCATTGGGTGAGGAAATCCATTTTTCTTTGGAGTTTTGGGGAGTTGGAGCTGAAGCTGGGAGGTCTTGGAGCCTGGATTGCTGAGCTTGTTATATGCTGCGGGCGTTGGGAGCTGTTGTGTGGTGGCGCCTCAGATGCAGGGCAATGCAATGCAGCGCTGTGTCACCTCAGGTTCCTTTTGGTACGCCACCGAGCAGTATGAGCCACATATTACCAGGGCATTGGCTGACAAGTACGCATTTCAAGACCTTCTGTTGGTATCTAGATTGTCCGCAATCTCACTCGATGCGCTCGACGACAGATCAGTGTTGGCACATGGTCGCTCGAGTCGTGTATGCACGGGAGTGGCAGTCGTTTGCTTTGCCGCCGGACGACATGCGGTACCCATCTATCTTCCTGTGCCGTATGCCGCATGTGTTGTTCGTGGTGGCTGAGGCGACCTGATGTTACTGTACGCGCCGGGTTCATGCACGGCCAATCAAATGGGCCGGGCTTTGCTGTATGGCGCCACGCCAGACTTCCTCCTCATCCTAAAGATTGTTAAAGATTGTCGAGTATGTCGAGTATGTAGGCTTTAGGGCCGAGTCTCTCTATGGCAGGTTAATTCGTTGTGAGTAGGCAGATTCTTCGGAACGGTGAGGTTCAAGGTAAGGAGTGAGGACGGCCTTCGCTTCTCTGAGCCTCGACGGTCTTCCAACAACAACCTCCACTTCACTCTTTTCCCTCTCTTCGTCTCCTTCACAGCACACGCACTTCACGCTCGTTCAAGACCAACCACACCACCGCGAAAATGCGCACCACCTGCTTCATCAAGCTGGTCTGGTTCGCCGTTTGTCTCTTTGCGCTCGCTTCAGAAGCCGGTCCGGTTCGCTCATCTTCACTCACACGGATATTGCAAGCTACATTCCACTGACACTGTTTAGAAGACCAAGAAGAAAGAAATCTCCATCGGGAACGTCAAGGACATGACCCTCGATCCGTACGGCTTTGTCCACGTTGCCGAGGACGGCGTTGCTCGTTCTTACGCTGGTGAGTCTAGCTTTCTAGTCCCCAATCTTCTGATCTCGCCACTGACACCTCCTCACATCCAGCGGCGCCGTCATCGACTACACCCCGCTCTCCAACACCCAGCTCGTCAACATGGTAAACGACCTCCTCATCACCTCCAAAACCGACAAAGAGCACCTTGCCGAAGTCTTCGCCCTCGTCAGCGGCTTCTCCGTCAAAGACGAGCAACAGATCTACCACCCATCAACCCAGCTCCGCCCAGCCGTCGACCCAGCCAAGACTCACTGGCGCGAGGAGACCAACACGAAGAATCCGCCTCGCAAAGCCAAAGCCTTATCCGAAGACAGGTATGTAGGAGAATGCTCGCAAAAACCATGCCGAACTGCGCTCGATTGTCTGGACTCGGAGTCCGAGGGCTGCGATGTTTGCGTCATTTACGATGCAATGGAGACTCGCTTTTGCCGCTCTGGCGATTTCGGATGATCCGTGAAAGGCGTGGCGATCTTTTTCTTATGTGGAACACACTTACCTATCTTCTTTTTCTTCTGTCTTTACAGTGAGATTTCTTCTCCATTCGCCGCCGGCAGACTAGATGTCCCTGAATGTGTCCCAGTTCCTTGTCACGGCGAAGACTTCTCCCTACCTAACGAGGACTGCACCAAGGTTGGCTCTGAGTGCGGACCTTGCTCTTTTGGTCGGGCTTGTTACGGTCAGTTTTGTCCAGGCTTACAATTACCACCTCGCGCTTCGATGAGTTTGGAGAGAAAGACGAAATGCTAATCTTCGGACACACAGATCTAGCACGGTCGGCCGTGCTGGCTTGTCGGACTTTGTTGTCATGGCTTTGGATCGGCGTGATGGACATCATCCTGGGTTTGTGGGTGCTAACACTGCTGGCCATGGCTTTGCTGGATGTTTGGAAATCATTGAGCAGATTCTTGGACGGAGTGGAAGGACCTGGGCCGGCTTCGTGGTCTTGGGTTTCGGGCTGGTTGAGTGTGCTGACTTGTTGGACTCTGGCGACCTACCAGTCGGTCGAAGTGTTGAGGATCAACCTGGTCTTGTGGGGTCTGACCTTGCTGGGTTATGGCATCGATGGTTACCGTGTTCATGGTCGTTGAAGGCTGGCTTTGGCTCTCTGCTGCGGAAAGCGTCTGAGTTGGTGAGCAGATGGGCGGTGGCATTGACGAGGAACTCGATCCAAAACACACAAAACTCCAGCTTGTATCGAAGTAGTTGGTAGGTGCTGTTCGCACTCTTAGTAGAATCCTCGCCCTCCATTCAAGAACCACCCATTACCTGCCCACAACTCTCGTTTGTTCACACCCCGAGTCCCAAGTGCGCATCCACTCTCTCTTTGGCAATGACACATTTGTGCTGCAACGAACCTCCCACCTTGTAGAAACTCACGAGGCCACCTACCCGCTGAGAGCACAACTAAAGGACAGTACATTATGTAGGTATCCATGGGTATCTGCAAGCGACTTATGCATGGCGCACAATTCATCTTCATGATCACACAGTCGACTCGAGACATGGGATACATCGAACACTACAAGCGAGAAAGAAGTCTGGTTTCAAGAGTTTCGGGTTCCGATAATTCATGAGAGTTCATATGCCATGAAATAAAAACAAAAAAACTTTGCTGGCTGGGGGTATATATAAACAGACAAACAAAAAGCCAGCAACGCTAAACCCATCACAAGAAAATCCAAGAAGAAAAAGTTTCGTAAAAAGTGGCCACACAAGAGCAGCCCAGTCGTAACCGGAGATCCGAAGACAGCGCTTCGAGGTCGTGGTAGTGGAGAGCCAAACTCACCGCCTACCCGAAGATAAGCCCCTCCTTCTCCTCCCAACTCTCCGCGGTGCTATCATCCTCACCGCCAAAACGTCCGCCCACGACACCGACGAGAGCAGTCTTGAAAGCCTTGGCCTTCGCGCGCAGCTTCTCAGCGGACTTCCCGGCGGGCTTCGGCTTCTCCGTCCCCGCCAGCCTGCGAGCAGCAACACCCGCCCTCGCCCGTTTCTCGCGGGGCAGCTCGAGGCTGTCGCGGTGGCTGAGCTCGTAATCCAGCACGGGGTCGGCGAGCATCGCGGCGCGGTCCTCGTGGAAGCGGGAGGCGCGGTAGGCGCGGTCTTGGTCTGCTGCGAAGCGGGACCCGAGCGCGTGCAGGAAGATTTGGGCGTCGGTGACGCCGAGGTCGCGCTGCAGCTGGCGCAGGTATTGGCGGGGGTCGTGGTGGTGCTCGTGCTGCTGTTGCTGTTGCTGTTGCTGTTGCGCACGGCGGTCGACGTCTCGGCGGGGCAAGTCGAGAGCGTTGCGGCCGGAGGGGCAGGTCTCGCCACGCTTCTCATCGTCATCACGAGTGCGTTCGTGGTGGTGTTGCGAGCGCGAGACATCCCCGCGGACCAACTCGAGAGAGTTGCGGCCGAAGGGGTAGGCCTCACGACGCTCACGGCTGCGCTGGACGGGGAGGTGCTGGTAGGGGCCGACGCCGATGTGGCGGCGGGCGATCTCGAGCGAGTCGCGGGTCTGGAAGACCTCCCAATCGAAATCGGGGAGGTCGGCGTCGGTGCCGACGATGGTGGCGCGCAGGCTCTGGGCGCGGAGGCGGGGGTGGCAGGGGGTTGCGACTGCGGTGGAGGTTTGGGAGAGGCGCCCCTCCTCGGTTGGGGAGGTGGTGCTGAGGAGGGTGGTGCTGGTGGCGGCGGAAGAGGAGAGCATGCTGGTGGGGGAAGACATGGTTGCTCTTGAGGTGTTGTTGGTGTTGGAGGGTTTGATGTGGTGGTGGTAGATGGGTAGTTGGTAGTACTGCTTGTGTGGTAGTGGTGCTGTTGCTGGTGCTGGTACTGTATGCTTTGGAGGCAAGTTGAGCTGGTGTCTGACTTGGGATGCTGTGTGTTTGAATGGATGAGAAGAAACTACAATTCACCTGAGGGGAGGGAAGTATTTAAAGGGTGGGCGAGATTCTCGACGGCCTGAATTAATTCAGAAACGATTTTTTCTGGCCGGCGGACATCTTTGATATCGATGCATGTTGTATGGTATTACCGTCTTAGAGTTCGAGGACAGAGATTGAGTTCGGGGAGAAAGTCTGTGGAGGTAAGCAGCTATTGCTGGTATTTCGTTTCTGGGTTTGGTGGAAGTTGGCTTTCACTGCGCTGTGGTTGGTCGGTGGTCACGTGAGGTAATGAATACTGGAAGCAGATCAGTCATCTCTGACAAATGTAGCAGGTCCGGTGGAGGGTTCTTGCAAGAATCGTGCGTCTGGCGGACAGCGTGTGACTGTCTTCGGGGGCGCATCAGCATCCAGTTGGCCAGAGCGACCCATTTGGAAAATTCATCGCTCTCCGCCGGACAGATAGGCTGGGGCGGATTGGGGCGGCTTTGGCAGCAGCACATTCGAGTTGGTCTGTTTCGTGAGAGGGCGTGACCGAAATCTCGGTCTCTCCGTGGTCAGATAGACTGCAATCGATTCGGACGACTTTGGTGGCAGCCTGTTCGAGTTGATCTGACCATCGAGAGAGCGGTTCCGTGGTCTACATCTCTCGGAGGACAGCCCGCTGGGAATGGATTCGGCCGACGTAGGCAGCAGCGCATTTGAATCGTTCCGTCCCCAGAGAGAGCGTGTCCGCTAACTCAGTCTCTCGGGGGACAGATGGACTCGGACGGAATCGGGCGGATCTGATAGCAGTTTGTTGAAATCGATCAGTCCCCTGAGAGAGCGTGTTCGATGTCGCTCTCTCTCTCAAGGGACGAATAGGCGGGGATCGGTTTGGGCGACTTTCGCAGTACCCCGTTGAAACACATCTGTCCCTTGACAGAGCGTGGTAGATGTTACTCTTTCTCGAGGGACAAACAGGCGAGGATAGACTCGGGCGAAATCGGTACCAGCCTATATCAATTAGTCCATCCCATGAGAGATCTCTCCAACAAAAGCACGACCGAGACAGAATCAGATCGAGAAAGAAAAAAAAGCTGTAAATTCCTGTAGAAGTGAGCAAGGTAATAACCCCCTTCTTCTCAATACCAACGTTCCAAAAACGCCGCGCAAATGCTCCCTAGCAGAAACCGTCCCAATTCGTACCTGGCTGATGCTTCCGTCGTACCTGACTGATGGATGCTTCCAACCCGTTGTCTTCCATGAATTTTACATGACGGTGCAGCACGAGTTCTGCTTCTTGGCCTGGGTGTAGAACATCTTGCTCGAAGCACTCAGGTTGTCCGACTTTGCGACGAGGTTGTCGAGTTTCTCGCCTGTGAATAATCGTCAGCGTGATGCTCCTGCTCAATGCTCTGTGGAAAGGGCAGAGCGGCGCCCGCTTGTTGCTCCGCCGCCGCTTCTTTCAACTCACCTCTCTCCAGCGTACTCTGAATCGCCTTCTGCAGCGTCTCCTTGGTCTCATTCAACTCCTTCTGGATCTTCATAATGCTATCCCCATTGTTCGGGTCCTGGAACTCCTTGATATACCACCCCAAATGCCCCTCCGTCACGCCATCCTGGTAGGCCTTCAAGCCGGCCTTGTTGGACCACGAGGACTTGGGGAACTTGCTGGTGAACTCGTCGAGGATCTTGCTGAGCAGCTGGTGCGCGACGAGCTTGTCGTAGTTCTGGTCGGCGACGATGATGCCCGCGCAGCCCTCGCTGCGGGCGTAGATGTGGATGGTGAACTGGTCTTCAGGCTTGGATTGGCGGGTGCCCGGGCGGGTGGCTTCGGCGACGGTGCGGTTGATTTCACGGCCGATTTCGCGGACGCTGGTGGTGGGGGAGGGTGGTGTTAGTGAGGGGTGATATGGAGGGTGTCGGTGAGGTTGTTGGCTACACACCTGCCACGGGTGAAGCGGGAGAAGTGCTCGTCGATGGTGTCGACGCAGCACAGCTCGGTCGCGGGCTTGTTGTCGTTCTGCCAGATCTGTTTGCGGCGGTCAGCGTTCTTGTCGCTCGCTACCGCCGGATGTGTTGGCGGGTGTGCGGTGGGAGTGGGCGTACGCCGATGTATGAGATACCCATGTTGGCGGTGTTGTTCCTGTTGGTGTTGTTGGAGGATGTTGCGAATATGTGGTCTTGAGCCGACGAGAGATGCCGTTGAGAGAAGGTTACGACAATTCTTAGTCTCCCTCACTTCACGAGATGCCTCCAATCCATGGCAGCGATGCGGTCACACTGCACGGCGGATCTGTTGCCGCCCGTTGATGATTGGCGGCCCGAGCGCCACGTGAGAATGGAAGTTGAAAGGAGAACTAGCGACGGTCACATGCACAACTAGGTACAACATCTTTTCACTATTGCAGCGATATTGACAATCCACCGTCCACCAACAGCTGCGCGCCCGTCACATACTTGCTCAGGTTACTGGCAAGAAAGACAGCAGGCCCAGCCAAGTCGTCCGGATCGCCAACACGGCCCAACGGCGTCCGGTTCTCGAGGTATTTCAGCTTGTCTGGATTCGCCAGGTCTTCCGCCGCCAGCTGTGTCCTGGTCGTGCCGGGGAGCAGAGCGTTACATCTGATCCCGTACTTGCCCAGGGCGCACGCTTCACTCTGCATCATGCTCAGCACTGCTGCTTTGGTGGGTGTGTAGTGCACTTGTTGCGCTCCTCCGAGGTGTGCGCTGATTGATGAGATGCCGATGATGCTGCCTCCTTTGCCCTGCTTGATCATCTGTTTTGCCGCTGCTTGTGTTGACCAGAATGTTCCTTTGATGTTGGTGTGAAGGTGGGAATCGAGCGTGTCCTCATCGAGTCTGTGGACTTGTCAGACGATTGACTCACACGGATCTGGTTT
The DNA here is from genome assembly GCA_003614995.1 of Cladosporium phlei. Classification (NCBI taxonomy): domain Eukaryota; kingdom Fungi; phylum Ascomycota; class Dothideomycetes; order Cladosporiales; family Cladosporiaceae; genus Cladosporium; species Cladosporium phlei. The sequence continues at coordinate 37,524 of QZFA01000151.1, forward strand.
GCATACTCACGTCACGAAATCTCGGAACTGAGAGACACCTGCGTTCGCAACGAAGATGTCCAGAGATCCATGGGTATCGACAGCTCCCTTGACCATCTCCTCGCCAGTTGCTTTCAAGCCAATGTCGCCGGTCACGCCGTGGAGCTTGCTTCCCTCTGGGGCTTCGGCTTTCAGGCTCTCGAAATGCTTTCTTGAAGGCTCATCGTCGAGGAAGTTCACTGTCACTGCAGCACCGTGGCCGAGGTAGCCAAGTGCTATTGCCCGTCCAATACCTGTGACGCCGCCAGTGATCGCTGCGGATTTTCCTGCGAGAAGGGCCGCCATGGTTTGTTGGTTAACGATTTCGTCCGAGAGTCTTGGAATCAAGAAATGTACGCCTTGGAAACTGTTTAGGATACTGAGCGGACTGACATAGGCTATACGACGCGACCCGGTGTCCACCTCTCGAGTGCCCTAACAAACAAGATCACGCTTCTCGCATTTGTTGCTCGTTGCCCCGCCTCTTCGCCCTCGCATGCCGATTCTAACAACTCAAAAGCCGACATCTCGGCTCCGAACCGAGCTCGTGCTGCGGGGCCAGCCAGATATGTCCTTTAATCCTAGAACCCAGGAGGGGAATCACTTGTGCATCTTAGTGAAGATGTGGATCTCACCCATTGTGCTGCAGTACACACTCGTGTCGAGGCTCGTCTGTTCCATTAGCTTCAGGTTCGAGGTGGTCCTTAAAGACTGGCTTCAGCCCTTGAAGTTTCTCAGACTGGCCTTCAATCCAACTCACATCACTTCTGCACAAAAGTTCTCTTGACATCCCAATCTACGATCGTCCAACCCCTAATACCTCAATCCTACACCCACCCTTCGACACCACAATGACCGCCAACGAGACCCAAAACGGCGTCCAGCCCAACGGCGCTCTAAACAACACCACCACAACCGAAGCCTCAAAACCAGTAACCAGCATCCAGCTCGCCGGCAAAGTAATCGCCATCACCGGCGCCAACCGCGGCATCGGCCTCGGAATCGCAAACTCCTGCCTCGACAACGGCGCCGCCCACGTCTACTCGATCGACATCGGCGACACCGGCGACGACTTCGCCGCAATCTCCAAGCGCTTCCCCGGCAAACTCCACGCCCTCAAAGCAGACGTCACCAACGAAGACAATGTCACCGCCGTCGTAGACCAAATCATCGAGGAAGCCGGCGCAATCCATGGTATGGTCTGCAACGCCGGCCGCACAAAGCACAAGCCCGCCCTCGACTTCACCAAAGAGGAGATTGATCAGTTGTGGTCGATTAACTTGTACGGCTCTTTCTACTGCGCCCGCGTCGCCGCCCGGGCCTTCATCAAACTCGGCGTGAAAGGTTCTATCGTCTTCACGGCTTCGATGGCGTCGTACCGGCCCAACAAGCGCGTGCCATCGGCACCATACGGCGCCAGCAAGGCGGGCGTGAGGAACATGACACATACCCTTGCCATGGAATGGGCACAGTATAACATTAGGGTCAACAGCGTGTCGCCGGGTCTGGTGAACACGGCTATGACTTATTGGGTGCCGCAGCAGCCGGATTGGGAACAGCAGTTGAAGTACTATGGGGGCATGCCGAGGCTGGCGGAGGTGGAGGAGTTGGGGGGCGCGTATGTTTATCTGTTGAGCGACGCGGCGAGTTATACTGTGAGTTCTCTGGAGGTGGGAGGGGTTGGGTGAGTTATTGCTGACGTTTGTTGCAGACTTCGATCGATATTCCTGTGAATGGAGTTATTGGCAGTAAGTTGTTGTTCTGTTCATGCTCGATCGATACACATGCTGACTTTGTTTCACAGTCTGCTAGATCGATTCACGGAAGAGGGTTGGATATCGCATTTCGGGTGTGTTTCCGTTTGGATGCAGCATGGGATGAGAAGAATAGCATACATCGATCGATCAAACAACATTACCAGACAGTTCCTCAGGCCAATTCCAACTTGCGTTCCTACTGCAACCGTAGATGGACATCATTGCAACAACAGATTCGCATGGCGTCGCAGCACCGTCGTTATGACAGATCCTGCTCTCCCACTGGCACATGGCATTTTCCAACATACGAAACTTGCCGATGCTCCCGTTTGCTGCGATTATATCTTGTGAGATACCACTGGCCGATAACCTTACTCGATGTCTGGTTGTTGAATGTGAACGAACATCTGGTTTCTTGAACGGAAATCGTTCGAACGATGCTACAATCATTGAGAGCGATTCGATGCCTTGCCAGACAACCCTCCAAAACAACGAGAGCTCTATCACATCGTTCCACGTGAGTAATCTGGACGCTACGCGTTCTGGGTGCACGCGATGAATTAGGTTCCACATAAAACCTAACCCACACCACCCCGCGTGATTTGTTGATCGATCGGTGGGGTTGTGGGGCGGCGACATGGTTCTGAGATGTTAGTGTGGAGATGGGGACATTAGGCTACTGTCCACCTCCACACCTCGATCACATGTCAAGACATGACAGAGTCTCTCTCACCACTGGAAAACATCTACCTATGTCGACCCACCGACTCGGCGATTCGGATGAATAGATGCGAGTCGGCATGGAAGAGTACGACGATGAGTCGTTAAGATAGCTCTCTTGAGCACTCTCGGATCTTGACAAAGGTCGGCTACGGATTCCTCTCTCTCCGGTCTTGCCCATTCTCATTCTCACCTACCATCAACCCCCTTCACAACAAACAAGTCACAAAATGGCCGTCGCCCCAGCCCCAAGACTAGAACAAAACAAAACCGCCCAAATCCTCAAAGCAGCCGAAGAAGGCGGCTATGGAGTTGTGGCATCAATTGTGTACGAACCCCGAGTTTCTCATCGGCCAACAGCAATACCATTCTAACCCACAACCCCAGATACAACCTCGAACAAACCGTCGCCGTCATCCGCGCCGCCGAACGCAAACGCTCCCCCCTCATAATCCAAGTCTTCCCCTGGGCCATAACAGCAACCGACGGCCTCTTGATCCGCGCCGCCGCAGAAGCCGCTTCCAGAGCTACAGTCCCCATCGCTATCCACCTCGACCACTGCCAGGATGAAGAACTCGTCCGCTTAGCAGCAGACACGCTTCCCTTCGACTCGATAATGGTCGACATGTCGCACCACGAAAAGGCGGAGAATCTCGCCAAGACGAAGGAGTTGGTGGCGTACTGCCATGCCCGGGGAATCGCGTGCGAGGCTGAGCCCGGCAGGATCGAGGGAGGGGAGGACGGGGTTGCTGACACGGAGGCTATGGAGGGTGTGTTGACGACGCCGGAGGAGGTGGAGGACTTCATTGGGACGGGGGTGGATTTTTTGGCGCCTGCTGTGGGGAATGTGCATGGGGAGTATGGGCCCAAGGGGCCGGAGCTGGATTATCCGAGGTGAGTCTCTTACTATCGCCAGGTCCTTTCTTCGTACATTGATCTTCTTGCTGACAACACGCAGACTCGAAGCCATCCGCGCCCAAGTCAACGGCCGCGTCCGCATCGTGCTGCACGGCACCAACGGGTTCGCGGACGAGGTCACGCAGCGCTGCATCGCGGGGGGTGTCAGCAAGGTCAATGTCAACAAGCTGGTGCTGGAGGACTATAATTCGCATTTGAAGGCGTGTGCTAGTAAGCTGCCGCAGACGCAGCTGATTGATGAGGGGATCAGGCATGTTGTGAGGTTACAGGAGTATCAGATGGATGTTTGTGGGTCGAGTGGGAGGGCTTGATGAGTCGATGGTTGCGAGAGAGAGATTAGGGTTGACCAACACTTATCTGATGATTGACAGTATTGATTTATTCATTTTCGTTGATATTCATGTGCTTGATGATTGAGAGGGTTAGGGTTGTGGCTGCGTTGTGAAGTGAGCATGTTGCATCTCACGTTAATCGATGGCTCAATCCGTCTGGAAACCTTTGTTGTGTGGTGTTTCATGGTCTTGAAGCTTAGGTGATCGATTGTTGTACCTAGCGAACGATAACATAGCCGTCTCGATCTTTTAGCTGTTTTCTGCATCGCTGCGGTGATTTGACTCTCACAAGACGTTGTCAATGGAAATCCGATTCGATGCCATGCGTCGATGTCAACAATAAACCATCTTTGCAACTCAGCAATACAGATAGCTAAGTGAATACCGATTGAGGTTCAAGCGTTGTTCAACATCTCCGTATGTATCTCGTCGTCGCGGGCCTCAACTTATACCAAAGTCTGTTGATCACATCCGGCGTAGCCCTTTGTTAGTGGTTCCAACGACTTTCGTGCACCAAGATCATCCTAATGCCAGCGAGGTACCAAACTTCTTTATGAGATTCGTCGTTGTGTCTCAATGAATCAGACTTTCGTTAAAGGTAGTATTAGCAACTGCAGTGTGTCGTTAACCTGATGGACCACAAGTCCAGAACGCAACAAACTTTAGCACGACCGGAGGCCACCAACATGGTACAGGTTTGTTATCTAACTACTTGGATCGTTTGAACCACTGCCTTGGATTAGTTATCGTTTCATATCGTCGATACAGAGACTCCGGAGTATGGCATTCAACATGTGCCTTTGTTTCTCGCCCAATGGTCTGTCTTCGCCGACGATTCATGGACGGCGGTCATCAGGCCTAACAATAGCCGACAGCCGGCTGGGTGTCATTGGCGACCGGCTAATTCGCTAAGTGCTCCAGCCTCTAACCATGGACACAGCCAACAAATCTCCAGCACCAACTCGGACGACACGGAGGAGGCCTCGAGGAAAGGGCATTCGGGTTCGAACAGGCTGCCTGGCCTGCCGCCATCGCCATTTGAAATGCGACGAAGGCAAGCCGACGTGTCGCGCGTGTCAGAAGGCTACTCGCGAGTGTGTCTATCCACATCGGCAGGAGGACGCTGTCCAAGAACGACGAGAGGCCCCAGAGAAGGTTGCTGATGAGGGCTCTGCTACCTCCGCATCGCAGCAGCATGGTAATGGCGTTGCCGCGTCGACAGCTGTTGACCATCAAGCAAAACGCCCGTCTGTGGTGGCGCCAAGTACGAGAAACGACACAAACGAGCACGTACCCACCCATCAGTCGCCAACAGCAGTCGAGACGACCACAGAGACACAGGCCGCGCAATCCGCCACCGAAGACCATCTGATCCAGAATGATGTACAATCGACGGACCACGTCTCGACTGCTTATCCGGACGACAATGTCACGTTCCTACCAGACGACGCCTTTGGCTTTGGCGATCAGAATGGTGGCATAGAGTTCCCGGATGTGTACGATGCAGAGCTATTTGGCATCTCACCGGAAGCCTCCTTCGGTGGCTGGCCTACCGTGTCAGCCGAAGCTGCGTCCAGGTGGTGGTTCGACTTACTGGCCGCGGATACGAGCAACAGCCACCTCCTCGGACTCAACAATTCCGCACTGAATGGGAGCTACGATATCACCGCCGGCACAGAGCAGCCTCACAATCCGAATGGCAGCTTGACCCAGACAGACAGGATCGACCAGTTCATGGCCGGAGATGTGCAGACTCCAGTCACCCTGACGGACATGGAGATCCAGCTCCTCGATCATTACGTCTCACACTTGAGCGGGTGGATCGACGTGACTGATCCTGACCGACAATTTGCCATCGTTGTTCCAGACCTTGCCATGAAGAACCAAGGTTTGGCAAGTGCTATCCTGGCGCTGTCCTCTCTGCATCTCTCGTTGGTTCCAGGCTCGCGACCTCTCAGGGGACAAAGCGATCGTGATAGGCTGCTGCCAGCGTCGCCCAATTCTGCCTCAGGCTTCTCGTCCACTGAGAGGCGATGCAAGCACTCGTCCCTGCAGATCGATCCAACGATGCCTGTCCAGTATTACAACGAGACTCTCCATTACCTGCAGCAAGGGATGGGTAATGCGGCGTTCCTTCGGAGCGACGAGCTCCTCGCAACAGTACTCATAATCTCGACCTTTGAGATGATCGAGACTCAGAACTTAGGCTCTGCTTGGGACAAACATCTAAAAGGCGTGTTTTGGATTCAGCGCTCGCAAGTAATACACGGCGAGTCTGAGGGCCTGAAGCAACGTATATGGTGGTCGTGGCTGCGGCAGGACATATACGCAGCGTTTAGGAGAAGACGACAAATACTGAGCTTTTACAAGGTCACTCGGGCTTGCACAACTCTCAATTTCTGGGAGCTTGTAGATCGAGCTGTATACCTACTCGGACAGTGTGTGAATTATGCAAGTATCAAAGAAGAAGAGAACGGACGGGCTGATGTGCAGCGACGACTGGATGACTCTGCAAAGTTGTGGGAGAAGCTGGAGGAGTTCTCATCGTGCTTCAACAAATACGACCGCCGGTTACCAACGAGTAGCAACCCTGACTCTGTGTTCAACCCAATTTGGATTAACCCTGCAGCCGCAAGTACGACGACAAATCACTGCAACATATCCTCTGAGCGAAACGCTAACATCACACAGGTCTCGCCATCCAAGTGATTCACTTCTCCAAGTTACTCCTCCTCGAATACACACCCGCAATCGGCGGTATGAAGGAGTTGATCAGCCGACAAACCAGCCTTCGATCAACCGTCGAGGTCATCTGTGGAATTGCTCGGTGCACGGTCGAGGAAGGCGCCATCATCATTTCGACGCAGTGTGTCTTCGCGGCAGGTCAACATGTGCAAGATCCGAAAGAGAGAGCACAAGTCGTCGAGCTGCTGCAGTCACATCGTGAGAAGACCGGCTGGCCGCACTATGATCTGGCTAAGGAGCTCGAGGCTTCTTGGGGCTCTGCTGACGGCACCACGTGAGCGGGTACAGACACAGTGTCGTTACGCGGCTGCAGAACTCTATTAAACGAGGACCTTAGGGCAGGTTTTGCCTCTCAGCCCCACGGGGTACTCCGCATGGCATGTATCGGACTCACGCAAGACGCATCGCAGTCGGTGTATAAGAGCCAGACCGCCGACATCTAACGATGTAGATTTGCATCGCCATCGTTCTCCGCTTCGATAGCCTCACACCCTTTGTCCACTCACCCCATCAACACATTACCGACCATGACGGGCGCCGAAGGCCTTACGATAGGCGCAGCAGCCATCCGCCGTCGAGAGCTGACCGGCAAGTCAGGCATGTCAGCATTGATGGAGAACAAGAAAGCATTCTTCATCGCCATTTTTGCATCGTTCGTCTTCTCCCTCCGTGAACAGAAACCATGAACAGAAACCATGAACAGAAAAGGAAACCAGCTTACGCATCATCAGCTTCGGAGGTCTACTCTATGGCTACCAACAGGGTGTTCTCGGACAAGCGCTTGTCATGCCAGCTTTCCGAGCCCAGTTCCCTTCCATCCACTCTTCAGCCAGTGCTACCGGATGGTTGACTTCGATCCTTCAGCTGGGCGGCTGGGGCGGTGCTCTCGCATCTGGTGTGCTGTGTGAAGTCTTCAGCAGGAAGTACACCATCTTTTGTGGATCGCTGTGGATGATCCTTGGAAGCTACCTTGCAGCCAGGGCTGTTGCTGACCAGCCATCCTACCTGTTCGCTGGTCGTTTCTTCACTGGGATTGGAGTTGGTATTCTGAGTGCCATCGGGTGAGTAACTCTGTCAAGTCTCACGCACAAAAGGTCGATGCTGACGATATTCCCAACCAGACCTCTCTACAACGCCGAACTGGCTCCTCCCGAAGTTCGCGGCTTCCTTGTCGCCCTCCAACAACTGACCACCACCGTCGGAATCTTACTGGCATACTGGATCGCATACGGCACCAACTCAATGAGCGGCGATCTCGACGGACAATCAGAATGGGCATGGAGGATACCTCTTATCATCCAGGGCGTGCCGGCTATCATCCTGGCGATTGGGATCTGGTTCATGCCATTCTCTCCTCGCTGGCTGATGAACAAAGACAGCGAAGAGGAAGCCTTGAAGACTCTCGCAAACCTCCGCAACCTCCCGGAAGACCACGAGCTCGTCCAGATCGAAATTCTCGAAGTCAAGGCCGAGGTTCTTTTCGAGCGCCAGGCGTTCGCAAAACGATTCCCTTCCCTTGCCAATGTATCGACTGGCATCATCCGACGAGAGGTTGCGCAGTATGCCAACATCTTCCGTACCAAGGACTCGTTCAAGCGGGTCGCTATTGGATCTCTTGTCATGTTCTTCCAACAGTGGTCAGGTATGCACCCCCTACTCTCTCCCCACTCACACTATCCTTACTGAAGCTGCCCTCTATGCATTGATAGCATAATCTACTATGCTCTGTTGAATCTCACTGTGTATGAACTGATGATGAATACGAGAGCTATCTACTGTGCAAGCTGTCACCTATTATACCTGGATAGGTGCTTGCTACCTCGTTTGCTCTCGCTTTGAGGTGTACAAACGTCTCAGAACACGCTTTGTTCGACATGCTCCTCAGATCTTCCAGAGTTTGGACCTCACCAGTGCTACTACCAGTCTGCTCGCAACCGGTATTACGGGCGTAATCAACGTATGTGTCACCGTTCCAGCGATTATGCTCCTAGACAAGGTCGGACGCAAGCCCCTAGCTCTCGCATCGAACGCAGGGATGTTCATCTGCCAGCTCGTCGTCGGAATAATCGTAGCGACATGCTCCTACGACTGGAAAGAGCATGCCGTGGCCGGCTGGGTAGCCGTCGTCTTCGTCTGGCTATACATCGCCAACTTCGCCTACGGAATAGGCCCGGTCAGTTGGACGCTGATAGCAGAGATCTTCCCGCTATCGATTCGATCGAAAGGAACGTCCATCAGCGCGAGCGCCAACTGGATGAACAACTTCGTCATCGCATTCATTACGCCGCCCATGTTGGCCGGCATTGGCTACGGTACCTACCTGTTCTTCGCGGCGTGGCTGGTGCTCGCGTTCGCTTTCTACTGGTTCTTTGTTCCTGAGGTGAGTAGAGGGATCCTGTTATATTCACCCTCTCCGATATGCTACAGAACGCGTCACTAATCCTGTTCTCGCAGACTCGCGGCAAGACTCTTGAGGAGATGGATGCCGCGTTTGGAAGCCACAGCAGTCAAGAGGATGTGCAGGAGCTGGCGAGGATCCAGGCTGAGATTGGGTTGACGGCGTTGCTGAGTGGGAGTGTGAACGAGAAGTTTCAGGGTGAAGAGAAGGAGTCTACGACGCATGTTGAAGAAAGGACTGCTTACTGAGGCGCGGTGGCTTGTAACACGGATCGAGATTAGTTGGCGATGGTCGTGTCTGTGTAGCATCATAGCGGCGGGAGTGTTGGAATCGACCGCGGACTTGCTGACATGCTTTGGGAAAAGAAAACCATTCGATGTCCGAGAAGAAAGTATCGAGCTCAGATTTCTCCTTTTCATTTCTTCTCGTCACAAGTTCAGCAGTTGAAAGTTCTGCCATTTTTCAAGCTGTACGCCAAGCGCGGCCACTTCCTCTTCTACATCTTTCTTGATCTGCAAGTAGGATTTTCCCGTAGAAGCGTCGTCGAATGTCGAGTGAGCGCCCTGCAGGAGCGTGATGTCTTGAGCGTTGAGACCGCAAGCGATAGCCCCCAAAATCGTCGAACGAACGCAGCAATCCGATTGTACGCCCATCACTGCAACCTGAGTGATACCTTGGAGGCGGAGGTCTTGGGCAAGCTGAGGGTTGCTTCCGAACACGTCACCTAGTCTCGGTGAGTCTTGACGGAGAAGAATGAAAGCGCTATAGTCGTTGTTGAGAGTATACTTACGGACATCCTTGGACACAAGAGATTCTGCATCGTCGTCCTTTCGCGGGGCGAACTCGAGTTCCCAGGTCGGCTTCCCTTTATGCAGGGGATCATGGGGGTCCTTGTCGTCGTGCTGCACGAAGACGATTTTGGTTCTCCGGGAAGAATCGAGATTGTTGACCTGCGCCAACTCGTTGTGTCGTCGGATCGATTCGAGTATGTCGCCGATAGCTTGTCTGACTTTCAAGGCGTCCGGTACCGCTTCTGGCCCTGCGATGAGGTGTTTTTGAACATCGATCACGAAGACTGCACGTCGATCGAATACAGGGATTGAGTCTGTCATTGTGCTGAATGCTGCGGCCGAGAACAAAAAGCTTTTGTGTAGTAGCTACGGTGGCGAGCTACTGTTTGAGGTCGTGCCTCTATGCCGAGTCTTAGAGTGTGAGTCACTGCCGGCCACGATTTGATCCATCCTTGGCATTGCCCCAAAAGAACGCCTTTCAGCTCCAGAACAATTCGTCAGGAATCCTTCGACGAACTGATCCTACGAATACATCTTCTTCAAGAGATCCGGCTCCTCTCTCTCGAACTTGATCCATTGCGCTTTGGTCTCGTCAAGATTGGATCCATTCACGTAGAAGCCCTCATTTCGGGACCTTGTAGCAAAATCTTCCTGACGGCGAATCTCGAATGCTTTCGTGCGGCGAGCGGTTTCGAAATCCCACGTTGCGAAGATCGCGAGTTTCAGGAAGTCTGCGACTGAGAGGACGGTCGCTGTCATCAGCACGAGTCTTGCGGCTTTGTCTATTCCACATTGTGATAGCCAGCCATAAAGGATAGCCGAAATTGTTGCAAGAGCTATCGCGGTGTCCATCAGTGCAGGGGACGCCCGTACCTTGCTGAGGATCATAATTTGAACGCAGATTTTGGCGAACCCAACACCGTAATGGAGGGCGAACAAGACGGGATCGTGCTCCATCGCACCAGCGTAACAGGCAATGCCACCAGACATTACGATCAAGCCAATCTGGAAGCAAGATGTGAAGTCCGGCAGTCTCCTGGGAATCGCGATGCCCGCGGTCTCCAGTGGAGTTTGTCGTGCTCCTGCTACTGTCAAGACCCCATCCAGTATCTTACTGGCGAGTGATATGGCCGTGACAGTCGAAAACTATAAGCATTAGCTACGAACTGCGGACAGGACACTCGCAGAACTCACCAAGGTCGCCAGAGGGATGTTGAGAAAGATTGGCTGATGCCAGAAGTCCTGTCCGAAGTAGCCGATGAGTACCAGAGCGCCAGCAAGTATACATTGCGCTTCATCGACGTCGAAATCCGTGAAGACGAAGGTATGCGTTACATCGGCCGCAAGATGCGTGCTGAATATAGCCAGAAGCGACAAAGTGAGCAGGCCGAAAGCTTGATAGGGCGCCCAAGAGGGCAATTGAAGAGCCGCAGCGAGCATAAGCGCTTGGAGTATGCTCGTGATGGCGTCTGCTCCGTGGTCGTACAGCTCCTCGATCTCTGAGTCACGGTTCTTCACAGCCTGCTTCCCGTCGATTCCATCGAACGTGTGATATAGCCTGTGAACGTTAGCGGATTCTACTCCGTGGAGCTTGCGCGGTGGCTGCATACATTACACAAACAGCGTCGAAGTAGAAGACCCAGGCGGGGACGGGTTCACTCAGAGTAGGTGAGAATGCCAATGTGATACAAGCCGCAAAGATCGAACAGCTCAAACCGCAAAGGCTCAGGAAAATGGCAGGGATGCGTTCTGGGACAAATGTGACCAAGCGTGACCAGAATCTATTTTTGGAGTGTCAGAATAGCAATCGTTCTGATCGTTTGTTGGTGCAACGCACGGCTGAAATACGGTTCGGTCGAGGGCAGACATGGACCAGGCATTGTAGTGGTATGGCACAGTCCGAAGAAATTGTAGTTGGGTTGCAGTGAGATACCAGCCGGCGGCCACTTCGGCGTTGTTCTCATTTTTGGCCGACATTGTAAGGAAGCAGAGGGATGGAACCCGGCAGCAGAATTGCATGCGCCGATTCTTGGCCAGACGGAGGAAAAGGACTCAAGGAGGGAGTCAATCTAGAGCGCAACAATCGTTTTGAGTAGGTAGTCACGCGACCGACGGTGAAAAGTAAAAGGGCCCAAGGGTCCGCAGTGGAGAAAGGGCCTTCTTTTTGGCAGCTGCGCTCGAGGATCAAACCTTCACTCGAGGGGTCATATCTCGGTATAGCAGGCGAAAGATGTCTGTTCATGTACTGTAATGTTAGTTTAAGTGTAAAGACCAATCCACTGACTTCTGGCCGCCCCGCAATGATCCTCTTTTGATGGATGGGAACTAACCAAAGCCTGACGAATGAAGCTCTGCTGTCAAACCGATGACGTTTCGCTGGTACAGAAGATCGAATCACAACTGGCATGTGTAGATAGGTAGGTGTTGTGTCTTTTGCGTGTACCTGATCTGAGGTGTGTGAGGCAGCATTTGCACCACAGATTAGAGTGATTGTACTGCCATGTAGACTCGCACGACCTAGTGCATGCCATCTTTCGATGGGCATGGACGCCACGGCTGCAGATTGCAAAATTCGAGTGTGTGATGTTATCGGCCTAGAGAAATCCACTCAGTTGAGTTCAGACGTTAATCCTGCACCTTAAAGTATTTCGGTATCGTCAAGAATTGGAATTCGGCGGGCCCCTCTTCCGTGACTCGGCGAGACCGATCTCGCATGTGCCGGTTGTACTCGTCATGGTGGTATCGATGTAGGCTACCAAACAGTGAAGGATGTGGTTTAGGAGGCTCGTTTGGTGCGCTTTCAAAGTGGTAGAAAGGAGAGAGGAGCTCAAGTCCGGTCGGAAGGTCCCAATGAAGTAAGTCCAGCACTTGAGGCGCTTGAATTATCCGTACCAAAGGTCTTTATATTGGAGGGCAAAGAGAGTGTTAAGAGTAAGGAATTTATTTGAGGGGGAGACCCCCTTCACCCCCCTGTACCCTCCTTTCGAGGTGTAATTAGTACCCTCATTTTCGAGGTGCAAGAGCAAAAGCAAGATGGTCGCGCGCCGGCACTGTGCCCCTTCAGGTCACGTGCCGGCGCTTGTTACGGTCACGTGGCCCGTAACAAAGTTGGCATTTCAAGTCAACTGTGGGGGTTTTTTTTTGTCCTCCAATATAGACCTTCGGTCCGATTAACTGTTTAGAGTCATGCGATGTCCTAAAGCAGGTCAAGCTCTCTTCGGCAAGCTACGGCAAAGACATCTTGACCATGCTGCCAGGGTTAGGGTTTCTCCTATCTAGAGAGAAGAAATGCGAGTACACAACAGAACTTTCATTGTATGCCACTGGCTTGAACTCTCGTTTGATGGTGCGCATCTTCGTAGGCTCACTAGGTTACGATGCTGCACTCTGTACATGAGAATCTGTGGCATGACGAATTGACTGATCAGTTGTACTCACGGAGATACACCGTTGTCCTGTACGAAATCTGTAGGCAATCGATCTTCCGTCAAACCAGTCTCTCTTGAGAAAGGAGTAGGTATGCTTTGTGGAAGTGTCATCGACGTAGACACAGTTTGGCTCGATGGTGACCAGACTGCTATTCTGTAACATCACACTCTCAGTAGGACCAAGCGGTCTCTGTGGTGATACCATCGACTTTTGTATATGTCTTTCGCCTTCACACCAGTGAGAGAAACCTCCCACCTTCCCTAAAGCTCATTGAAGCAATTTAGCCTGCGTTGCAGTGTCATCGGCTGCGGTACATCGAGAGGACAGGGGTTGCCAGCGAAAGCGTCTGTCGGTTATTGACCAAGGCGAGTGCCCTATCGATCTCGTGAGATGTATAGATACCTAGTGATGCAGTCTGATTTCTACTGAGCGTAGGATCAGATATTCCGGTGGTTGGGACGCCAAGACGACGCGATTGCAATTCAAATTGCACCAGAGAGGGGAGGTATGCATTTTTGGTGGAGTCTCTTCCCCGATCACCGACATCAATCACACGACCGCGGCAATAATCATGGTTCGTCTTACTGCGGATCAGAAAGAGTCTCGCAATAGTCGCGTAAAGCTAGCCGTGCACGAATGGCGAACCTACGGCGCCAAGAAATACTCTTCTCAGATCGAATGCGCCAAAGCCCACGGCATCAATCAATCCACTCTTAATCGCAGGCTCCGCGACGTGAACGTGTCCCACGAAGAAGCACGGCAACGGATACGCAGTAGAAGATCTCCAGCCACCGAGACCATAGCCGCACTCTCAGTGGCTTACGTGCCCCCCAACATGCCCATGGCGGTCTATACCACCGTGAAACAGTTCGACTACAAAGTAGCGGCGACTGACCCCAAGCACACTGGTCAACTCGCTACCGTCAACCCCGTGTTCATCATCTACGACAAGGCCTTTGAAGAAGTGATCGGAACCTCGCCGTCGTTGAGCCTCATCGACGCCCGACCCGACAAGTTCGCTCACGAAGCCGGCGTGTACATCCGCAAGACGGACAGGAACTACTTCACCTCCAACTACCAGTCCGGAAAATCTGTTCAGATCCACTCCGTCGGCAGCGATGACCGAAGAGTCCTTCAACACTCCTACCCCGAAGCCAGGAACGCCAACGGCGGCTGCTGTTACAAAGATCAGATCCTCCTCTGCGCTCAGGGGGACTACACCCACCCTTCAGCCCTGGTGCTCGTAGATCCCACCACGTCCACTTCGCAAACCATCCTCAACAACTTCCACGGCCGCCCCTTCAACAGTCTCAATGACGTCGTAGTCCACCACGCCAACGACGACCTCTGGTTCACAGACCCGACATACGGCTACGAGCAAGCGTTCCGTCCAGCTCCCCAGCTGCCCAGCCAGATTTACCGCTTCAAACCCTCGACCGGCCAGATTTGGTGTGTAGCAGACGGCTTCTCCCAGTGCAACGGCCTCTGCTTCAGCCCGGACTACACCAAGATGTACGTCACCGACACAGGCGCAGTCCAAGCCCACGGCACGCCTGGCAACGGGCACAACTTCTCTCTGAATCCACGCCTACCCAGCTGCATCTACGAATACGATGTCATAGACAACGGCACGCGGCTGGCGAGTCGAAAGTTGTTTGCCTACTGCACTGCGGGCGTACCAGACGGGATCAAATGTGATGAGGCCGGGAATGTGTACGCCGGCTGCGGCGATGGGATCCACGTGTGGGATTCGACGGGTCTCTTGATCGGTAAGATTTATGTCGGGACTGTCGTGGCGAATTTCAATTTTGCGAGGAGGGGTGTGTGGGTGCTGGCTGAGGAGAGGCTGTTTTTCGCTGATATCAGGGCTTGTGGAGCTTTGGGGAATGTCGAGGGTCATGGGGGTGGAGTGAGTGTGATGCAGGCCTAGTGGAAGAGATATTATTAATGAACGATTTCAACGACGACAGGAGGTGGGGTTCTCAATGGCAAGGTACGATTGGATCGCTGCGGACTCCTTAGGTATACCCATACAGTGTCTGGAGAATATCTGAGATGTAGCTACCAGGATTTGACTCTCTCAGTGGCAAGGTATGGATAGATCACTGCGGATTCCTTGGGTAACACCAGATGGTACTGCGAGCTCTGCAGAGATGCAACCGATTCAACATCGCGCTCTCAAGGGCTAGACCAGGTTGGATCGACATCGACGACTTGGGCAGTACCACAGAGTAACAAGAGCTCTGGTGAGATATGATCCGTACAACATTGCTTTGTCAAGGCCAAATCAGTGTTGTATTGATGTGGAGTTAAATGTAACACCTCGTTACACAAATACAAAGACGTAGCGACTGAGATAACGATGGAGATGTGAACGCTCGAGGGAGCTACAGTGCCCATCACAAAGCGGTATACATAAAGCGCGTGTCCGAGAGTATATTCTTGTCACGAATACGTCTCTGAAACAAAAAGTATAGTCGGAAAATGCTTTTTACATTTCTCGAAGTGAGGTTTCTGGTATTTGTTCCTCACCATCATCTCATCCCCAGTTCACTCCTCCATCCTCCTGGCCCAGCAAAGTCCCATCATGAACAAACGAGATCGCCCGGGCTCCTCCACGACCGCGACCTTCTTCCCTCCCCAGAAGCGGCGGTCCGCGACCAACACGTATCGTACACCGCCAATCATTCATTTCCCGCCGTCCATGTCTCTTCGAGGGTTTATTCATACACAAGCTTTCTTCCCGTCTTTGAGCGACGCTTGATTTAGATAGGAGGCAAGAGGGCCTCGCTCCAGCTGCTGGACAGGAAAGCAACGCCGGCCTGTGAAAAACATGTCAGTCAGTGCGCTTTCCACATCATATCCCTCGTCTTCGATTCATCCATCCATCTCCGACTCAATCTCTCTCCAACGCATCCCATCTCTTTCCTCTTCGCATCATTCCCCTCATCTCCTTTCCCCATCTCTTCCTCCTCCACCTTCATCCTCCATCCTCAATCCACAGCCCGCGCACAGAAATTCTCCTCAGGGATGACAAAAACAGCAAAAAACTCACAGCGAAGAAAGAGACAGCGACGACGACGCTCCTGTTCTCGGGGCTCGACAGCTCGTTGATGGCGTTGCGGACGTAGCTGTTGTTCTGCTGGGCGGGGCGGCCGAGGCCGGCGCGGGCGGGGACTCCTTTGGGGGGCATTGTTGTTGTGAATGTGTGTGTTCGTTTGGTGCGTGGGTGGTGGTTGATGGTGAGGGCGATGATGTAGTTTGTGGATGTGGATGGATGTTGCGCTGCTGGGCGCTGGACTGGAAAGTTGCTGGCTGGCTCGGCGCGCGAGTCGTGTTTGGTCGGGGGTTTCGGGGATGCTTTAGGGTTGTGGCGGCGAGGTTTTTGGTGAGGTGGAGGGGATAGTTGATACTTGGTCGAGGGATAGTAAGGTGAGATGTACAATTTAATTGTCAGTCTGCAGGACGGATCAATTAATCAGATTGAAAGCGTGTGGTGTGAAATCAAAGTGAGGCGCGCATTTAGGTATGCAGATGTTGGAGTGAGCAGAAGGGTAACATTTGACACTGATATATTTTAGTGCAAGGATATACCAAGACACGCGAGATGTTGGTCAATGCCAGGTGTTACCCCCATTTTACATACCTCAAAGTTTCCATCCTTTCATCAACAGCCGAAAGGGAAGCGGTTCTGTGGCTTAGCGGCAGGAACTTAGCGAAGTTAACACCATGCGGCGAAGGACCTCGGTTCGATTCCAGCTTCAACTGTGATCTGCCGAGCGAAAGTAAATCTTCCTTGGTTCTGAGATGCATGCGGGAGTGGTGGGAGGGTAACCCCAAATCTACCCTTTTGCTGAATGTGAGTAGAAACCGAGCCTTGAAGTGGACCCATCGATTCACTTACCGGTCACGTGGTGATACTTTTTGTCGACTAACGAGCAGGAGCGACTTGTTCATTTTGACTGAACCCAACAACATACATAGTCACAAGCGCCAAGCGTCGAGACATCTCTAGAAGGGAAGAAAGATGGGAATCAGGTCGTTTGTCGCTGGAATCTTAAAAGACTCGATGCTTGGGGATAAGGTACATAGTAGATTCGTCAAGTACCTGCCAACGCCTTGTCATGTTCCCGCGGATTTAAACCTCCATATAACGCCATTATACACACAAACGATCCTAGGCAAAGTCACGAGACCCCTCATCTTGCCGCAGTATCATTCGCTCGAGCATCAGCAGCATCACCTGACCCTTGCGCATCCGGGCCGTCCTGCCCAGCTCGCCGAGTACGAATACCGAGCAAGGATCGCAACCGTCGCCTTACAGTGCGCTCGTCCTCCGCGCTCATCCCGCCTGCAGCAGCAGTGCCCGTCTCTTGTCTGCGTCTCGACGCCTGTTCTCGCCTGTACGTCCTCAAAGCTACAATGCGCTCTTCCCTCGACATTTGATCCGGCCTACCCCTCATCCCTAGAACGCCGATCATCAAGCTTCGTCTGACGCTTGGGCGTTCGGAAACTGGTGGCGGTAGGTCTCCTAGAACTTCATCCTCGCCTACTCCCTCGCGGACGACTGGATTGCCATGCTCGTCGAGATCTTGTGATGTGCGAGAGGTTTGTTGTCGTAGGTCGACGCGGCAAAGCGGACATGTGCCAGAGACGTTGAGAAGCCATGGGTCGATGCATTCGGGGTGGAAGCGGTGGTCGCATGGGAGGACGCGCTGGTCTTGGCCGAGTTCGAAGTCTTCAGTGCAGATACTGCAGCCTTGCGAATCGAGGTCTCTGCCTGAGATAGTGGCTCCGGCTGCGGCAATGCCGTCTTCGGTTGTTGTGCCGTCGAGGTTGGTCACGGGGGTCTGCCCTGCTTCTGTAGTTGCGCTGGCATCCCGAGTAGCACCCGCATCAGTCGAAGTACTTCCCAACTCAACATCCGTAGGCTTTGTCTCCTTCTTCTCGCCGAATTTGACAATCGGGATGCCGTCTAGGATAGCTCTGCCGATGCCTTTGGCGCGGCTTTGTCTGGGTCTGCCCATGCCAATGACCGCGCGAGGTCCGTAACGCTCAGGGTGGCGATGCGCTCGCACGGCTCCAGTGACGATGATGACCAGGAAGAGAGCCGTGATGATTCCAGTAATGGTGTATAGAATGATCATTGCCACGGCAGTGCTCGGATTTGGGCCGAGCGGCCCGTCAGTAGTTTTGTTGTTGTTGTCGCTCTGGGATTCCTCGCCAGATCCATTGGATTCGCCACGCCCTTGCTGCACTTCGGGTCCGCCGATCGTCACCCACAGAGGTGAGCTCGCATCTGCGATGGCGCTTAAAACATTCACGGTGTCATCGCGGCTCTTCATGCTAAAGACCCAGGAGTACGCGCCTTTGTCTCCGTCAAACCGGCAGTAGTCGGCCTGGTTGGAGTAGAACAAGACAGCGGTGACATTGCGCTCTACCACGCTACGGAAGACGTCGGACTGATCTATGTTGCCCGGATAGTCGTACGTGTCGCAGGAGATGAACGCTACGGCGCCGGAGCTGATATTATACTGGTTGTCGGCGTTCACCTGGACGACTTCGCCCGACAAGCCGGTGGGTGGGATCTGGTTTGTGGCGGCGTTGGTGAGTGGGATCACCGGAGCCAAGGGGACCATGTCATCGTTGCGCGATATGGTCATGGACGTGTTCTTGTAGCCGGGCGGGTCCAGGTCGATGAAGTTGGTGGCGACAAAGGTCTGCGCGACGGCGCCACGTGCGGCGAGTAGCACGCATGCTGTCAGCCTGAGGCGCATGTACGACGCTGGTGAGTTGATCATGGTTGTTGGTATTGTAGTACGCCCTTGGCCGTAAGGCGACGACGATGCGGGGTCAGTGGCCAGATTATGGGGCAGCGGAAGTGCGTGCTGAGATGGATAAAGGAGTCTCGAGATTCAGATGGTAAGGGGCGACGACGTGATATACGGCGCCATGTCGCGAGTCCCTGATCGTCCACGGCACAGTCGGAGTTTGGAGATGTAAGAAGGCCAGAGGTTAATTGTCACGCGTGGCCAGGGTGGCAGGTGAGATTGTGGGCGCAGCAGTAGTGTGGGAGAGGACAGGGCTAAAGTTGGACTTGGACTTGGGCGTTGTATCTCTGCCGATTGTCGCTGACTTCCAGGGATTCGGAGCTGGGCGGCGGCGATGACTGCTGCATTCCTCGTCTAATAGTACATTCTCGCCCACACACGCCACGCCATCACTTTGTGGCTATGTCAGAGGCATGTCCCTTTGTTCCAGCGATACTCGAAATCTCGACAATCAGTGTCGACATGTCATCAATTGATCCTGCAAATGCCAAGACGGGCCCACGAAGCTCCGACCTCGGCTGACCTTCTTGCGTTTCAGGCGAGCATCTCTCTTGAAGTGTGATAGACACAAGACAAACAGGCACGCTGCTTCGCCTCACTCCATTTTCACACGGACCAACATGAGCGCTCTCGCCGCCTCAAGCGAGTTGTGCTATCGCTGCAGGCGCCCGCCGTAATGAGTCGGAAAGAATGCGAGCCTCCCAGGCTGACCACCTCAGGCTTCGCCAGTCCTGCGGTTCACTTCGCCTCATACCCATCATCCATGCCGCAGTCCCATCGCCTATAGGCCCAGACCAGATAGTGGAAGAGTGTTACAAGTTCCTCAGGCATGACAGCGCAACGCGCAAGAAAACTCGTTCCTGATTCGACATGGGTCCGGCAAACGCTGGACAACGGGTTCATGCAGTGGGCCAGGCCCAGATGCCGTTCCAGGAGCCCGTCACCGCGAAATAGTGCATAGTAAGTCATGTTCCTACTTCTCTCTTTCAGTCGAAAAAAGTGATGACAAGATTCCACTCGTGAGGCAAGCTTATCTCTTCCAACTACCTTTCCGATGTGAGTCGTGGGGAGGCAACATTTACAAGCCATGACGCCGTGAGGTTGCATATGCATGTTTGATGCGTGGCGGGCTGCTGCCTTTGAAGTAAACGGCTGATTGCAGACCGGTAAGGTAGCGTTTGTTGGTCCCTATCAGCAGCTTTAGCATACCGTAAACACGCCGGTACCGGTGAAGAGGACCAACCACCCAGGCTCCAGTGTCTCGCTTCACTTCACTTCGCTTTGCCTGCTTAGCTGCCGGAAAGATTGCGCTAGCTCGATCTTTTACCTACCTACTTCGAGCTGTTCCACTCCCACTCCCACTCCCACCCACGAACACTCAGCACACTCCTCGAATACACCCAACACACCCCTCGGAAAACACCACATGGTGACAATGCAAGCCAACATGGAGGACCTCCAGCGCGTTGTCAATCATATCTTCCTGCCACCAAAATTGCCGCAGTCAGCAGACGAAACCAGCGACGGCGCACTCTTGGACGCCACTCTGTCAGCCTTATCCTCGCTTTCAAGTCAGCTTTTACCCGACACAGACCTCGTGTCCATCCGCCATGCTACCGTTCTTCTCAAAAACATGAAGGCTAGCATGCCAAGTGGCAAGATCGAGGAGCCAGGACTTCTCAAGGTTCTACTCTCACTTATAGATGGCCAGACCGTGGCTGTGAAAGTCGGCGCTCAAAATGCAGCCGTCCTCATCACACGACGTGCAGAAGAATTGGTGTTCGAGGCGTTCGAGCTTTCAGCCCAGGATGAGCATGTCATCGCTACGAAAGGAAGACTCGTGCGCACATTCCCAGGACTTGCTGTTGCTACGTCTGTCAACCTGCTCCTCGACTCCGATTTTTCTACCATGGTGGTCAACACCCTCTCCACGATGTGCTCCCAACAAGTACCAGAGATGCAGCCAAAATCGTACAAGGATGGCAAGCAACAAGATGAAGAACGCGACACCGCCAATCCGGCGATGGTCACAGAGCTCTTTATGGGGGTGCTGGTGGGCATCGGAAAGTACACTACGGTCTCCGCGATCTCCAAAAACACAAGAGACGAAGTGCTCTGGCACAGAGCCAAGGTGCCATGGAGGCGTTCCCCAATGTGGCTGCTGATCCGGGTTGCCCTTCAGCTGGTCATCTCTCGATCTTCCGATGGTTCCCGCCAGCTCTACAAGGAAGTCCTTGTGTTTGTCATGGGTCACATCCTGAACAAGTGTGAGACGCTCTCAGTTGACATGCTCTATGTCATGAAGTCCAAAATCCAGAGCCGAATGCACAAGCTCTCTGCCGCAATTCCCATTTTACCTCCTTCGGCCATGACATTCGTCACTTGCTCTCTCAAACAAGCGTCTGACTCAATTAAGTCACACTGGAAGTCATCTCAACGGCTAGATGCAAGGGCTCTGCGCTTGAACAAGCTCACTGCACTGGACTTTCCACAAGACACTTTGGTAGCACTTCCGGCTCTGGACCAGTACATCGAGGCCATACTTTCACGCCAGGAGACACCCAAATCTGCTCGCTATGTGCCGACTTCGCACCTCACCCATTTCATCCCTCACGAGCTCCCTGAGCTTCGGATTGCTGGTTTCCAGGACTCCCACTACGCTATCTGCAACCTCGACCGATTCGAGACCTGGGTTGCCCGGTACATTGATGGCTGGGTGACAAACAACCTGGACGTACCAGACAAGGCGTGCGAAGATTTGCATCGGCTACTCACCAGATACTACTCTCTTGCGAGCAAGCACTACTCTGGAAACCCAGAGGCAACCTCTGTGATGATCCTGACAGCCTTCGAACTCTGGATTGCTGGTGACAAAATTGCAACACACTTTTGTCCATTGCTGAGTCAATTCGATCCCGGAGTGCCCGTTCCTGCGCTGCAAAAGCTTCTGCTTCCGTTTTCTGGCCAGATGAAGAGGTTGCTCAACATGGAACAGTATCTCAACAGCCGCAAAGCCACTAAGAAACCAACGAGTCATCTTTTTGCTACCAGCACCCAGAGCTTCGCCAATCTGTACTTCAACAACTCCGTGACCCACACACAACTGAAGAAAAAGATCGAGACGGCCGCCACCATTGCGCGGCAAGCAAAGTCAGACGAGCTTTCGGCTCTGAGAGCTGAATACGCTCGTCTCGGAGATCTGCACACCAGATGCGAGCACGACTACGTCACCAGGGTCGTTGACACTTGGTGCGACTCTCCCGAATCTGAGGTCAACCCCCACAATCACCGATGCTCGAAGTGTCAGTCTGAGACTGTGCAAGATCATTCCCGGAGCTGCCAAAAATGTCACTATGCGGCCCAGCGTGATAAACTGTCAATCGACGTGCATGAGTGGCCTCTTCCCAGTGATGACGCCAAAGCCAAGACTGTTGTCTTCGAGCTCGACATTCCATCGTGGTTTTCTCATTGGCGTGATTCCCGGCTCGAGCTTCTCGAGCAAGTGCTCAAAGGCAAGCGTCAGCCCATCAAGCCTTCGCCGTCATACATACTCTCATCTGGAGATCCGCATTTGACATCAAAGTACTTCAAGCACCGCGGCCAACGTGTCAGCCTGCTCTCACAAGTCAAGCCGTTCATTGTCACGCATTACAGAACCAAGCTGATCGGCGGGCTTGTGGACTCCCACATCAACGTCAAAAATGCTTTGCAGTATGCATACTACGATGTGGATAGTGATGCTGACGTTGATGGCTTCGAATTCTTAACGGATCTGGACTGCACGTACTCGCTTTCCAACAAAAATCTTCAGCGATTCCTTTTCCGTCCCGAAACTACGCCAGATGGACTGGAGCCGAACCATGCGATCGCGAGTCAAAGCAACTGTCCGGACGACATGTCACTTGAGGAGTTCAAGGAGTGGGCTGCCGTGCCACTCGGTCGGCACATCCAGTGGCTGAACATTTTGCTCCAGTTGGCTATGCCGAGCGTTGATTTCAAGAAGCCAGAGACGACGCTGGTTATCCTTCAGTGCATCTATCAAGCTGGCCCCTCGTCCAGCTCTGAAGTTCTCCGCGAAGCCCATGACTTCCTCAACCATGGCAGCAACGCGAGCCACACAATCCAGGTGCTGACTGAGGCATTGCAGAGGGTGAAGGGCAACTGGGAATCATCGCAGGCTCTTCACACCTTCGCAGCGATCGCTAGTCGTGTTCTATCTCTCAGCAAGTCTGATGCAGCGCACAATGCTTGCTTGGCCTTCTTGTCAAGCGCTCGCGCTGTTGCAATTGGCTGGGTGCGTGATCTACGAGATAAAGCATACGCAGCAGAAGACGCCGACGACAGGACTGCTTTCATTGTCAAAAGCGTCGAAGTGGCCTTGGTCTGCACATCGACATTCGACGTCGAAGATCACTTTCTTCCCGACCTCCTTGCCACGGAAAACAACACATCAGTTCTCAACCAGTGCTCCATTATCTTACAGGAAGGTGAGCACTGCCTGCCACGCATCAAAGAGCATTGCGTTGCGCTCTTGCAAATGCGTTGCAAACGTCTTCTTCAACGTGCGCACCACCTCATGGTGCAGCACTCAACTCAGATCGATGACGCCGTCCAAAAGCTGTGGTCGGACTACGTTCCCGGGCACACGGGCTGGACTCTGCTCTCTGCCGCCGGAAACCATTGGCTGAGTACTGACACAGTGCTGGCTCAAGGATCTTCGATGAGTGTCCACTACGATCTACTCAGTGGAGAGCTTCTTGTGAACGGCTTGCCCATGGATCAGCCCCCGAAAAGCTGTCGCGATCAGCCCCTGTACTCAACACTCTTCAAGAGAGCTCTGGTGGAGGTCATGCCTTGCACAGCTCCCGGTCTCCAGTTCTCAACCAAGCGTCCGTTTGGTGGTCACAATGTTCGCCTGGGCATTGCTCAAGCGGAGCTACTCGTGGAAGCCACCAAAGAGAATGCGACCAAGGACGACCCTACCTACGAGACGATACCAAGACGCCTGGTGGAGCCAGCGTTTCCAGCTCACTACACAAATGACTTCGTGCACTGGCTTGATGTTGCAACGAAGACTGTGCAATTTCGGCCCGTAAACCAGCCTTGGGACGCATCCTCGCCCGAAGTTTGGACGCTGTCAAAGCAACCGGGGTGTGCCAAGTGGCAGCTTGTCAAGGGTGGATGCTTTGTGATTGGGGTTGCCAGCGCAACTTCGGAGCAAGTTTCTGATATTTTGGAGCCGTTGGCCGACAGGTCACGGATCCACAATCTGTTACAACCAGGTGAGAAGATGCTCTACATCAGCATCCCGACTCTCCGCGTCAACTTTCATCTGGAATCAGGCAGTAGCCTTCTGGAGTCCCAAGAGTCCCGCTCTATGGTTATCGACAATGACCAGAGTCTCGGGACTTTCATTGGCTTACACAGCAAGGTCTTGCTCAGACATCTGGAGACTGGCGACCGTGTGGTGCTCATACCAGAGTCTACCGATGTCCACTTTTCGCAGGACTGTGGCCGCATCAAGGTCTCTGTCAGCAAAAGCTCCATCTCGAAGGTGCGTACAGTGCACATCGATCCTCTCATTGGCCGCTTGCGCAACAGTGGCGAGTTGAGCTGCAACCTGTACCTTGCGTATCTCCACGCGCTTACTTCCTTTTGCCTCGTGGATCCACTCACCGGAAAGACTGGCACAGAACAAGCTCTTGCGACTCTGGCTTCCGCAGCTGTGAAGTCATTCAGCCAACTTTCCCAAGCCAACGTGGACATTCTGGCCAAGTTCGCCGGACTGACTCCCGGTCGTGAATACTATCCTAAAGGCATGCGTGTTATGCAAACTTTGCGGCTGGACAACAAGATCAGCTTTCTGTCGCAACACGGTCACTACATTTCAGCGGTGCAGACTTTGTTTCAGCAGTCAGAGCAAGCTCAAGTATCGTACCCAGAAGTGAGTCTTCGAATGCCCACGTTGAGCCAGACCGACGAGCACCTGCTACAGCGCGACAACATTCGCTCCGCGAAACTGAGAGTGTCAGGCTTTGGCGGCGAAGACTTCACTGTCCAACATGATGCAGTATATGCTGCCCGCGACCGCGATTCACTCTCGCAACGAGCCGTGCGCGCAGCTGAGATGTCGAACCTCCTTTTCCGAGACGCTGTTGCTACAGCCGATCCAGTGCTTGCGAGCGGTCATCTTTGGCAGAGAATGGCTTCTCTTAGCGCGCCGACCTTGGTCTTTGGATCGACGACTCAAGTGAAGAAAGAAAAGGTGAGATACGACGCTTCACTCTTGCATGAGGGTCACGATCTTGTATTGAAGCAAATGCTCCCATTACATCAGTGGCTCGGGCACGCTTCCAACGGCCAGCTTCACAAGTTCTCTGTGGTGGTTTGGCTCGCGACCATGGCCATCGCCGAGAATGCAGACATTGGCGTTCTGCAAACACTTGCCATGTTCTTCAGATCTTCCACTTTCGCAGAGATCGCTGCGCCGAACATAGGCTCGTTCAACCCGTCGAAGGGGAAGACTTGCATGAAGGCAAAACTGCGCGATATCATCATCCAGCACAGAAAGCAACTATCCTCATGCCCAGAGAACAGTCTCGCCAAGCGACCCGGTGAGAGATACAAGGCTTACAACAATCGATGCGTACAAGCCTGGGCCCAACAAAGCGGCAATGTTGTCGAGAGTTTCGCGAATGCACTGGTCTCTCAATGGCCGATCAAGTATCCTGGTACCCCCAGTGTCCCAGATCAGGCTACCTACATCAATGCGGCCGCTGCCATGCCCGGCGTCGTTGTGGAGTTCAAATCTTGGCACGACAATATGCTGCTCAACAGGCATCTGGAATCTATCGAGCAGGCCGTGTCAAGGTTGCCTGTCCAGGCTGTCCTGCTGTCCGCGCGAATCATGAGTAGACCTCCAACGATGCCCGCCGTTCCTGGAGCCGCTACTGAGCTCGAAGTTTTCAAGCAACTTGTGCCCCATTTGCCCGCATCGCCTCCGCAACCTTCGAGCCAACAAGTACAAGCACAACTTGTCCATCCTGGTACGCTACGTATCGAAGGTGTACTTGCAAGATTGGAGTCCTCGGCAAACAAGTCTGGGTTCGAGTGCAAGTACACAGCCAGTATCAGGGCGAGTCGAGATGCACTTGTAGCCCAGCGCCCCGGACCTTCACTCTCTGGCAACCCAGATCTCAACACTCTGACAGAATACATGCACCAGTACGAGCAGCACGTCCAAAAGCTGAGCAACGCCATCGGAGCTGCCTTGAGTCCCTGTCGCGCGTTGGTGGCTGCTGGGTACTTGCATCAGTGGCCCAGATTGTCGCCAACCTTCTTTCTACAGCAGCTTGCCCGCAAGAGATGGGCCAAGCTGCCAAAGGAATGGAAATCGTGCATCGTTCAGTACGGCCTCGCTATTTCTGCGCTTCAACGGGCCACGCGATTGCGTTCCCTCTCTGCTGCTTCTCGTCACGAAGATCTTGCCAATGAGATGCAGAACCCAGGCCACCAGAACTGGGATCCGATGGAATTCCCTGAGACTTTGCTGATGGAGATCGAGAGCGAGATCACGGTTCGGCCAGTACAGGAGCACATCGCTGAGAAGATGCGGAAGCTCGATGGTGACAACGCTGTGATGCAACTCAACATGGGAGAAGGCAAATCGAGCTGCATCGTGCCAATGGTGGCTTCCGCGCTTGCCAACGGGAAGACATTGGTGAGAGTCATCGTGGCTAAGCCGCAGTCTCGGCAGATGGCGCAAATGCTCATCTCAAAGCTGGGTGGACTACTTAATCGCCGTGTTTACTACATGCCAATCTCGCGTTCGCTCAAATTCGACAGCTCGAAGGCAAAGATCATCCAAAGCATACTGCAAGACTGCATGGACGATGGCGGAGTACTTCTTGTGCAGCCGGAACACATCCTTTCGCTACAACTCATGGCCCCGGAATGCTACATCTCGGGCGGGCGAGAGGATGTTGGACAAGAACTGATGCACACTCTGGACTTCCTTGACCAACACGCTCGCGATATTGTCGACGAGAGCGATGAGAACTTCAGCGTCAAATTCGAGCTCGTTTACACGATGGGTACCCAACGCCCGATCG
Organism: Cladosporium phlei; assembly: GCA_003614995.1. Classification (NCBI taxonomy): domain Eukaryota; kingdom Fungi; phylum Ascomycota; class Dothideomycetes; order Cladosporiales; family Cladosporiaceae; genus Cladosporium; species Cladosporium phlei. The sequence goes on from QZFA01000151.1 coordinate 64,574, forward strand.
AGTTTGGCCCAGACCGTTGGCTTGTGCTGCAAGAGGTGCTCGATCTGGTGAGAGTCTTGGCCATCGCGGAGGAACTCCCACTGGACCTTGAGTGCCACCCAGGTGCGCCAGGAAGTTTCCCCCGGGTGCGCATTCTCAAGCCGGACGCCGGAGTACGTCTCATGGATTCACTGGCGACAAAGATCTGTGCCTATGGTCTCGACGGCTTTCAGATTTCGCGACAGCCAGAGGATGTTCGCAGGGCCGTTCACACGTACATCACGAAGTTTGATCTCGACGCGGCTGAGATTGACGCTGTCGAGGGCTCTCTGTTCTGGACCGAGAGCACGAAGTCGCCACTTCTGCTTCTTCGCGGTCTACTCGCGGGTGGCGTCTTGCAATTCACACTGGGTCAAAAGCGCTGGCGAGTTCAGTACGGTCTTGCTACTACGAGGACTCCCCAAACCAAGCTCGCCGTCCCATACCGCGCCAAAGACAGCCCGTCTCCAAGATCCGAGTTCAGCCACCCGGAGGTGATCATCATTCTCACCTTGCTTTCATACTACTACGAAGGCCTGACCGACGAAGATCTTTTCATCGCAATGGGCCACCTCGTGGATTCCGACCAATCGGACATCGAGTATCAGGCCTGGGTTCGGGACGCTCCTGGACTCTCAACTGCGTTCAAGCAGCTCCAAGGCATCAACTTGAAGGACTGGCCTCAGTGCATTTCCGAGGTTTTCCCAAAGCTTCGTTATGCCAAAAGCGTGGTAGACTACTTCCTTGCGCGCATCGTGTTCCCCAAGGAGATGAAGGAATTTCCGTTCAAACTCTCAGCATCTGGATGGGATTTGGGTAAGCGCAAAACCCTGCCCGTGACTGGCTTCTCCGGAACCAATGATTCGCGCTGTCTTCTGCCCGTCAACGTCCAACAGCTTGACATCCCCGAGCAAAAGCATACCAATGCGCTTGTCTTGAACCACATTACGCAACCTGAGAACGCTGTGGTGTTGATGGAAGCTGCTGCTCCAGGCGTGTCGGATGCGCAGAACCTGCTCGATACTGTTCTCAGTCTACAGCCGCCCGTGGAAGTCATTCTCGATGTTGGCGCACAGATCCTGGAACTTGTCAACGTTGCGGTGGCCAAGACCTGGCTGAGCAAGCACCCGGATAAGGAGGCTGCTGTGTTCGTGAACGACAGCGATGAGTTGTCTGTTGTTGATCGCGAAGGCCGCGTCGACATCCTGCGCAGCTCGTCGTTCTTGACCCGACTCGACACCTGCCTTATCTTCCTGGACGAAGCCCACACTCGGGGCATTGACCTGGTCCTCCCAACGACCTATCGGGCAGCCGTCACTCTCGGTGCCAACTTAACGAAGGACCGCCTGGCGCAGACCTGCATGCGAATGCGCAAGCTGGGCAAGGGACAGACGGTGGTGTTCTGCATCTCGCCGGAAATCCAGACCAAAATCACAGAGTGCGAGACCACCGCAGCCAATCTGGCTTCGGAGATCACTGTCGATGACGTGGTGTCCTGGTCCATTGCAGAGACGATCATTGAAGTCCGCCGAAGCATGCCACTCTGGGCGGTTCAAGGCGAGCGCTTTGTCCGACAGCAACAGCTTGTGCAGCAAGTGCACCACAATGGCAGGACATCCCTTTCCGCAAGCCATGCGATGAAGTTCCAAGAGGATGAGGCTCAATCCATCGACGACCGTTATCGTCCACACGCACGCGGTCTTCAGAACCAGCCGCTTTTTGCCACGGTCAGCGCTACCGACCCCACCATCCAGCTCATTTCCGAGCGCTGCGAAGAATTCGATGATCTTCAGTTCAGATCCAGCACTCTCCAAGAGGAGCAGGAGCGCGAATTGTCGCCGGAAGTCGAGCAGGAGCGTCAGATTCAACGAGCCGCCCCTGCCAGGCCTCTCTCGCACACCATGCACAAGGATGTCAAGATGTTTGCTGATACCGGCACGTTCATGCCGGACTCTGACGCCTACATGCCCGCGTTCATGACACTGCAAGCCTCCAGCGCGGCAAAGTGTCTCCCCATCGCACAGCTCGTCAAGAACACCAAGCTGTACGCCACTGCAGACTTTGCAAAGACAGTCGATGGCGGCACCTCGTACCTGTCCGATGGGTTCCAGAGATCTGTGCAGTGGGTGTTGACGAACCGCGTGAGAGGTACCAAGATGGTCGATCGCATGCTCATCATCAGCCCGTGGGAGGTCAACGAGATTTACACCAGCATGAGGAGATCCACGGCAGCTACTCTCCACGTCTACAAGCCGCGCTCGAACTCGGGCTACGCTACTTTGGACCGGCTCGACTTCCACACGGTCTCGGCGCACCCTGTGGTTCCCACAATGCCTCGTGCCCTCGCTGTACAGCTCGACCTGTTCGCAGGGCAGCTCTACATCAGCTCGTACGAGGATTACCTTGAGATCTGCACCTTCCTCGGTCTCTCGCCAGTTGCGCTTACGAAGGAGATGAGCGATAGCGGCTGGAAGCTGTCTGCAGACGGGTTCATTCTCAGCGACGACCAGGGCCGTGTTGGGGGCACTTCGGGCTTGAAGCAGAGTCCCGTAAACTTCTTCAAGGTCCTCATGTCGAAGATTAGGCGGAACGGGGATGGTATTGCCAAGACTCACATGGGAAGTCTGTTGGAGGGCAAGTTGTTCAAGGCTTCGGACTTTGACGTTGAGATGAGTGGATGATGGAGTAGAATAGCGTGCATGTGTATTACAGAATGGAATGAATCAAACCGTATCTCTCACTGGTTCTGTCCGCTTGGATTTATGCGAAGCCTTTAGGTATTACCGTGATGAATCGGCGGTACCGGCGAGATAGGGGGTTTTGAAAACGTGTATCTCAGCGGTGGTATAGACTTAGATGCATTCGAAGCGCTTGGGTATCACCGTGATGAATCAGCGGTGCCGGTGAGATAGGTGGTTTTGGAATTTGGTCTCCCAGCGGTGGCATAGGGTTTTCAGTAGCCGGAGCGATAAGGTACCACCTTGAAGCATACTCCAGGCCGGTGAGAGAGGCCACCTTGAAGTCATGTATCTCAGCGGTGGCATAGGCTTCTTGATACCCGGTGCGATCAGGCACTACCTTGAAGGAAGCGCGATGCCGGCGAGATAGGCCATTGTGAAAGTGCGCCTCTCAACGGTAACATCGGGTTTTGAGTAGTTCAGGCGGTAAGGTACCACCTCAAACGATACTCCGTACCAGCGAGATAGGTCAATTTGGAAACGTGTATCTCAGCGGCAGCATAGGGTTTTCGACAGTCGAAGCAATGAGGTAGCACCTCAAAGGACTCCTACTACCGCAGAGATGCGTGCTTCCAGGAAGGGGTATCTCACCGGTAGCGTAGCGTTTTCGATAGTCGGAGCAATGTGGTACCACCTTGAAGTAGACTAGACTCAATGCCGGCGAGATGCGCGGTTTTGAGAAGGGGTATCTCAGTGGCGATCTGGGTGCTAGGACAGGATGGAAGATTAGATATTACTTCAATGAATCCCCAGTACCAGCGAGATGGTGATCATTAAGGTCGGGTATCTCGGTGGTAATCATAGTATCGAGATGATTCGGAGCAATGAGATACCACCTTGAAGGGATTCTCATTCACCGCAGAGATACGTGCTTTTTAGAACGTGCATCTCTGCGGCAATTAGATCGAAACTCTTATGTATAGCCACAAGATGCCAGAGAGATTGCGCGTTGATGCGAACGAGCTGTCTCGGGAGTTAGCATCGCATTGAGATGGACCGAAGCTCTCAGATACTAGCAAAATGTGTGTTCAATACTGTGGTAAATTCCGCGCTCATAGCGTTGAAGCGGCACGCAAGGCTGTACAGGTCGAGATTGAAGCAGCCATCGGGATGCTTCGTCACACTTTGGCCGGCCATCCACGCTATGAATCGTCCGAATGTGTCGGGTCTCTCGGTTGGCCATTGAAAGACGCCCTGGGCAGGGTGGCCCGGGAGGTCGCGGCAGAGGTCCCAAAAGCGCCCGCTATACTGTATTGCCTGCCCACGGTCCAGTTCAAACGTCTGCATGCTAGGCTGACTGCCAATGGAGATCGTGAGTTGTACGTTGGTATCATGATAGAGGTTGACAAACACTCGAGAGATACGCTGCGGGAAAACTAGCTCTCTCGGCGGTCATATAGCTTCCAATCAAGGCGAAGTCTGATGGTATGAGGTCCATGATCTTGCAACAACCGGAGATAGACTCCGCAATTGAACCACGTCTCTCGGCGGCAAGTGTGGGAGATTCGGATCAAGTCTGAGTCCGATGATATTACCTCAAATTTACACATAGATCTCTGAGACACGCTGCATTGAGCACAACTCGCTCAGCGGTAAAGTGGGAGCAAACCGAGTCGAAGGCCGCAGGTATCACGCACCCATGAGTCTGCTACATCGTAGGCTGACCTTACTCGCTCAGATGATTGTCGCAAAGGTGGAAAACCAGGGACGCCTGACGGCAATCCTGCGGAATATTTCAGTCGTTCAGAACGACCCGGATTGGAGATGTCGGTCGTGGATAGCGAGTACGTTAGCTGAGCTGGCGAAAGATGGAGAGCCAGTCGGGACATTCCAGTTGAAGTGGGAGAAGGTTGTGATGACTGCGAGGCAGCATGTGGCGCAGAAGGCGGCTGCTGGGCGGCTTCAGCGTGCGGAGCAGACATTGATGCCTAAGCCAACTTGGGATATGTTGGACAACAACAAGGCGGTTGCTTGAGCGCAGGATGTGGTGGACTAATACCACTACTATACCCATCCAAGACCCTCTCATCATATTTCTCCCCACCATCTGTTCCTGCTCCCTTCCATCTCCAGCTCAGCAGGAAAGGGCTCGAGGAATTGATCTATCGCGTCTTGCCAGTCTGTTCTCGTGACATTGCCGTAGAACGCAGAAGTGTACTCCCAGTAATTCGGATACCACCCAGCAAACTCCCAGTCAATGATTCCGACAACGTTGTCACCACGGATAATAATGTTGGCCGGGTTCAGATCGCCGTGAGTGAAGACCGGAGGCGGCGAAGGCGCGTCCTGCATGGCGACCATCTTCTCGATATCTTGCCACTCGCTATCTTCGATGTTGTGCTTTGCGCCTGGTGACGGAGTCAGCCCATCTCGAAGCCAGAAGTGAAAGTCCTGAATAGTCTTCAACGGCCCAAAAGTCGGACAGCGCGAGATCCGAGAATCGAACAACTCGCCACCCATACAGCTCTCTACTCCAGTTCCTGGAGAGGGTTGTAACGCCCTCAATTCCTGGATCATGTCTTTCAGCTGTGAGTAGACCTTCTGACGGGCTGCCTCAGGAAGCCTTGCCCAGGCATTAGGTATCGCGTCGCCGCGGATTCTTTCCATGAGGATAAACGCCCGGTCTTTGTACACGAAGGAGCAATAGACTTTGGGGACCGGGATTGACGTGTGCTCTGCGACGAACTTCATGGTTGCTGCTTCTCGCAGACAGACACGATGGCCGGTTTTGACGATCCGGCTTCTTGATATCGGAGTACACACGCCAGCGGATTTGTGTAATCTTCCAAGGGTCTTATAAGCTAGCCGAGTGTATAGTCGATTGAAGAAGGTATCGTTGATGGTTGGGCTCGTGGCCTCTTTCTGCTCGGAGTCGACTTTTTGTACAGGCGCGGGCTTGGGCGTCATGGCGACGTAGCGAACAACACAGTATCTTCCCGAGTCACTTTCCTGATGATGAAGGCATTGATCTAAGTGGTCAATATGACTTTGTCATCAAGGAAAACGAAGAAGAAGAAAGCAAATGTAGATGTTGCGACACGCGCGAATATACTTCAAGCGGAGCGGGCCGGGGTGGTCCCATTTAGGTAGGTAGGCAATAACAACACGTGAGGAAAAACCATCGATTCAAAGACATCATCATGAGTCTTAGGTTATCTCTAGAAAGTCGAGTGCTAAATCTTCCAAGATTGCTCCCTCCCTCACCTCACCCCTACCCATCTCCCAATCCATCTATCCACAACCTTTAGAAAGAACGAGAAGAAGTAAAAACACTTAAGATGACAAGAAACCACAAAAATGCCCAATCCATACAATGTACGCGCCAGTCGTGTCAGTCGGTGATGCAGAAAGGAAAAGAAACAGAAAAAAGAAGAAGACCAATGCCGCTAACCTCAAGATCACTCCCTTCCCATGCTGCTCGCCTCTCATCACTCAGTGCAATCCACCCACCCAAATCTTATCTACAACGCCCACACCTGTCTCTCAAAGCTCTTTCTACAATAACTCCCATCCCCCACGAGTTTCCCTTCATACACCGCACGCCCGAGCCGTCTACGACAGCGTAGCCGCAACATCAACCCCCTTACTCCCCCGACTAGGCGCCAAACTCCCCTCAATCCTTCGCTTAGCATCCTGCATCTCCGCATTTGTCGGGTTATCCTTCTGCTGATCGGGCGTGTGCGGCTGCGTGCCCGGCGTGTGCCCGATACTCATCCCGACGCGGATAAGCGTCTCGAGCGCAGTGTTCGAGTTGCTGACCATGTCGTGGTCGAAGTGGACTTTGCCCGGCTCGAACAGCAACAAAAGAGTAGAGCCGCCGAACTTGAAGTACCCCAGTTCTTCCGCGCGCTGCACGCGCTCGCCGGCCTTGCGAGTGATGACCGTGCTGCCGACCATCATGGCGCCGACGCAGATGACCATCACGCGGCCGTGGTTGGTCGAGTCGATGGGCACGACGTAGCGGACGTTTTCGCCGTAGACGTCTAGGGCGGAGCGGATCGCCATGGGGTTGACGGTATAGTACTCGCCTTCGATGAGTTTGGGCTCGCCCATAATGCCGTCGACAGGGATGTGGAAGCGGTGGTAATCTTGGGGCGCGAGGCGCATGATGCCGAGCGCGCCGCCGTGGTAGCGTTTGGCATCTTGCGGGTAGGCGTCGCCGAGGAGGCGCTCGACGCTGAACTCGCGGCCCTTGACCCAGATGCGCTGGGCTTCGTCCAGGCGGTTGAAGACGACGGAGCGGCAGTCGGCGGGGCTGACGACGATGTGCGGGTTGTCTGGTGCTGAGCAGGGGCGGGCGTTGGGCTTCAGCTGACGGTAGAAGAATTCGTTGAAGCTCTTGAACTCGTTTGTGGGAACGAGGACTTCGTCCATGTTGAGCTGATGGAAGTTGATGAAGCCTTGGATCTGCGCGGCGGACGCTGGGTCGTCGTACTTTCGGCCCTGCTTAAAGGACATGGATCGGAGAAGCTTGCGAACTGTGCATGGAAGTCAGTGTGTTGTTCTCGCAGGTTGATAGTGGTGGCTGGCACGAATCTCAAGTACTGATGCGTTTCAGACGGTAGGGGTGGCAAAACTTACTCTTGTCCTTCTCCATGCGCCTGCTCTTCAGGCCCTTGTACAGCAGACGAATACCCAGTCTGACGTAAACGCTCATACGCTCCTCGTTGATCATGCCAGTAATGCGGTCCTGGACCAAGATGTTGGCACTGTTCGCACCAAGCTTGTAGCCGCCGTAAGAAACCTGGTCATGGAATTAGTGCTGATTCGTACGTTGCGGATAACTCCAGCATAACTATGGCTTACCTTTGAGATCACTTTGCTGTACCACTTTCTCTGCGCTTGGCTGCTCGTCACGAAACCAGCCATGACGAGGTTGTTGACAGCCTTCCAATCGCTGCTTGCACAAGTGGCAATATGAGTGATGATGTCGGCATCGGTGTTCTTGCTACCTCTTGCGAGTCGTGGCTGGTGACAGATGGGGCATTCTTGTATCTCCACGACGTGTTCCTCTTTGCTCCGGTCTTCATCACCGAGATCGTCATCACTACCGGTAGTGTTGAGATCGTCGTCGGGGACATATTCGCCGCGCTCTCCAGGAGCGCCCATGTCGCTGATTTGCAGCGATGGAATGTTGATAGAGTTTGGGTCCATGTTTGAAGGTTGGCCATTCTTCTGCGCATCACCGGGACTCTGATCAGGGGAACTGTCGTTCTTCATTGCCTGCGCAATTTTTTCCCTGAGATGCGGGCGGTGATGTTTGTGTGTGTCCTGCGTCTTCTGCAGCTGTTCCTCAAGGCAGATAACGGCCTGATCCATGGTCAAGACCTCGTCATCAGCGTTCTGCTGCTTAAAGCGCTTGAAGAAGCCGTCAATGGTGCTGTTATGCAACGTCGAGCCAAGCGTGTCAAGCATGGTGGTCAATTCGACCTTGTCCAGGGTACCACTGTCATCGGCGTCGTACTGGCGGAGCATTGCCCTCCAGAACTGCTGCCGGAGAGCCTGATATGAGAGGTACTTGGCTTGGATGTAGAGAACGGGGTTGTGCTTGTCCTCCCACCTCTGCTTGTTCTTCAGTTCCAACGGGATCTCGAATTGAGTGAGAACAGGATCGTTGTCCTCGGCAACAACCTGATTGTCTCCAATCTCGGGCGAAGATCGAAGGATGGGCTCAGAAGTCGGGCCATTGCTATCTTTCTCGGCCAAAGTAGGTCGAGTTTGAGTGTTCAGGCTGTTGCTACTGGAGCTCCTATGCGGTTTCTGCAGATTTGTGGAGGAGCTGTTCCTACTGCTCCTTCCCAGCGTATCACGGCTAGTGGTCCGCGACAAGGGAATTCTGAATCGCTTTTTCTTCTCTCTGTCTTGCTCGCCACCGGGAACATCGAGATTGTCGTAGTTGGGTAGCGCATAGAGTCCTGTCTCGGGGTCTGCTTCGGGTTGCATCGCGATGACCTGGCTGAGCGGGAAGCTCGCGGTGCCGACGAAATCGTTGCCACTGAACTTGTCCCGGTCCACGACGGCAAAGTTCAGAGAGTAGTTGACTGCTTGCTTGATGACTTGGAAGACCAGCTTCTCATTGTACACCGGGTTCAGTTCATGTTTTACCACTTTTGTTCGGTAGGTTTTTCTGCCCAGAGAGGCGACCACGAAGGGATCCATATCGAAGCTGGTACGCGTTACGTTCTTCTCAGGCGGGAGATCGCTGATGCGGTTGATTTCCAAGAACAGCACGCCGGCAACGTCGCTCGTATTGCTGAACTCGTAGGCCTTGAGCTTGTTTCTTCTCCTCAGTTTCTTGATCTTGGCTCGCCTCCTCCGCTTCTGCTTCTCCTCAGATTCACCTGAAGGCGTTTGAGGGCCTTCATCAGTCTCGTCGGAAGGAGTTTTGTCCTCATCGTCCTCTTCGCTCAAGTCATCCAGATCCCTAGTCTGCATTCTGGCCAAGAGATCGTCATCATCCTCGTCGTCGTCGTCATCAATATCGGCGACAACACCAAAGAACTTCTGGAGAACCTGATTTGCAGGAGCGGCAGGATTGACCGGATCGTAGAGTGTGAATTTGAGCTGGATCTCTCCCGAAATGTTGCTGTCCTTCTTGCTCTTTCTGCGTCCGCTCCGCTTGGCCTGTACAGAGAACCATTGCGGCTCAGGTGTGGTAGAACCGGAAGCGAAGATGTCCTCGAGAACAACATCGAACTCTCCCATGTAGTCGTTCCTGAACCGATCCTTGTCCCAGCAGACTGCCTCCAACAAGGCGCTGTCGGCAGTGAGGATGGGCAGCTCAAAGGTCTGGTTCCATTCGGGGTTCAATGACTTGTTGATGACGATGGTCGCCTCTTTCGCGTCGCCCAAACTGAGGACGAGGAACGGGTCTGATGTGCCTCTCTTGTCCTTTGCCGCGAGGTTCCTGCCTCGCAACACTTCGACCTTCAATACAAGCCCCATGCCTTTGTGATCTCCCTGCTGAGAATTGCTGGTAGTGATGTCGAGGGAGCTGGTAGACTTCATGTTGCCATTCCTAATTGGCGATTGGGTTCTGCTTTGGGCGAGCGGGGTGGAGGGACCGGGGTTGTTGGTGGAGGTGTTGATGGAGGTGCTTGACTTGAAGCGGTTGAGAGAGAGGTGCTGAGAGAGATGTGGGCGTGGCATGGTGGGCTGTAATGTGCCAGGGTTGGCGTCGTGGTTGGCGTTGCGGCCTTAGGATGTCCGGATCGACAGGCAGGCAGGCCCAAGGAGCTGGGCTGAGTAGTAGGTAGGGGTCGGTGGAGGTGGATGAGGAAGTGCCAAGTGGCAGGTGGCGATGCCAATGTTTGATAGGTTCGGCGCAAATAGCAAAAGGAGGCAGCCCGCCTAGGTGGCTGTAGGTCGGGGAAGTATTTATGATACCTAGGGTCGGTATAGCAATGGTGTTTGGGGTATAGAGTCTAAGTGAAGTATCGGGCAGACAAGGTTTGGCGGGCAAAGGTGTGGGATGAGATGTGGGATGTGGGTGGAAACGTCGACCTGTCTCTCAAGGTCTCTCTCTCTCT
>QZFA01000152.1:0-75816 GCA_003614995.1 Cladosporium phlei
GATACTAAATCTAGTAGGTTTAGATTTACTCTTACTAATACCTAGCCTAGTCTAAATTATATATAGAGAGACTTTAATATTATAGTAGTTAGAAGTTTATAGTAGAAGTTTTAATATAGTAGGATTAGTAAAATAAAGAATAAGGCTTATAAACTTTAAAAAGCTCTAAGCTTACAATTTATAAATATTATGCTTTCTAATCCTAGTATAACTATTATATATCTACTAAGTATATATAAGTTAAGATTAACTTTTAAAATCTATAATCTATTAAGCTATATTTATTTAAAATATAGTATACTTTTCTAGAATATAAGACTTTAGGTAATTATATAGCTAACTTAATATATATAAAGTTCTTATATTAGTAGGGTAGTATAACTAGAATAGTAGGCCTTAAGTTATATTCTTTAGGTTATATTCTTATTTAGTAGTTCTTAGTAGCTTTACTCTTATTATTCTAGTCTCTTCCCTTCTAATAGTAGTAGTTCTAGTATCCTTTATATTAATCTTAGACTGTTATAGCTTTTAAGGGCTTATTAGGAGCCTATTTAGGTTAGAAGGCTAGCCTAGTATAGCTATACCCTCTATTATATCTTATACTCCCCTTTATATATAAGTGTCTTATCTTCCTCCCTCTCTTTCCCTAGGTTTTACTCCTACTAGGCTCTCTATCTTTAGTAACTATCTATACCCTTCCTTAGTATCTAGTTACGTAACCTATATCTCTAAAAATTAGATTCTTTATATTACGTATAAAACTTAGGTAGTTCTATTATAGGCTACCCTAATTATAGTATTAAGGATAGTCTCTATTAGCTACCTAGCCTTTAGGAATAAGAGTACCTCTAGGGAGGGGGGTAAGTCCTTCCTCTTAGCTAATCTATCCTTAACCGGTACTAGGGCCTAGCTAGGCCTAGGGCTATATATAGTTAGGTAGTATATATCTATAGGGTTTTCCTAAGTTTCTTCTTTAATCTATATCCTCCTCTTTCTAGGTATTATTAAAACCTCTCTTCCTATATACTCTATCCTCCTCTTTAGTCTAATTAGCCTAAGGTTATTACTCTTAGGCCTTAGATCCTAGAGGGTATTTACTAGCTTAGAGAGAATAGTATAGGAGTATCGGTATTAGTTCTTAGAATAGTTAATGCGGTACTTGGATTAGTAGTTTAATTAGGTAGTTTATACTACTACTATAGTGCGTAAGTCCTAGGACTCCTTTATCCGCTAGCCTCGGGCGTAATCTAATTATGATAATTAGAGAGAATAGTATAGGAGTATCGGTATTAGTTCTTATAATAGTAATAGCCGTACTAGTATTAGTAGTTTAATTAGGTATTTTATACTTCTAGTATAGGGCGTAAGTCCTAGGACTCCTTTATCCGCTAGCCTCGGGCGTAATCTAAATAGGATAGAGAGGTTTAGCTCTAAGGGCGGTACCCTTAGGTTCGTAGCTAGTACCGCTTATAGGTACTCTCTATTACTAGCTATTTACTCTTAATAATAATAGCTAGGGGTACTTAAAGATAGAAGAGTAGCTATATAAGTAAGAGTATAAATAGCGTAATACTATCGCTTTATAGAGTTTAGAGACTAGCTATAAGAACTATACTAAGTTATTAGAGTTAGTAAGAGTATAGATTAAGATAGTAGATAATAAGGCTAGAGTATAAATAGATAAGAATACTTATTATATATAGTATTATTACTACTATACTAAGACTTACTCTAATTACTATACTATACTTTCGTAGATTAAGAATAGTATTAAAGACTAAACTAACCTAGCTTTAATAGAGGATATCGAGGTCCTTAACCTTACTAGCGCTATTATTCCTACGACTCTAACTCTTTTAGTACTATAATAAAGAATACTAGTAAATCGACTAGTAATAGTACTATATAGGCTATAAATACTCTTATACTCTAGCTCTTATAGTTACTATTCTAGCTCTTATAGCTATATTTAAAGGTATAGTAAAGCTAATATCTAAAGATTACTAGCTTAAGATCCTAAAGAAGTTACTTATATAGGTAAATAAGAGGTTAATAGCTAGTAAGAAGTATATAAGTAAGATCCTAGAGTTATTATTAGAGTAGTAGTAAAGATAGGTTATTAGTAGTACTTTATTATCTATTTAAGAGTCTTAATCGAGAAGAGTTAAAATAGGAAGTAAGAGTATAGGAAATAATACTTAGTAATTATAGTATAAGTAAATAGATTAAATATAGGTAATCTATATATAAATTTAGTATAAAACACTCTTTATAGTCCTACTAAGAAGCCTATAGATAGTCCTAGATATTCTTTAAGACTTAGTAGTAGTATATTATATCTTATTAAGATCTAATTTTTCTCTCTTATATAACTCCTATAGTTTATAAGTAGTATTATAACTAAAAAGAACTCTTCTATATTCTACAACTAAAGGTATATTATATCTATAAACGCTATATACTACTACTACTACTACTACTACTACTACTACTACTACTACTACTACTACTAAAGGTATATTTAATACTAACTCTAAAGCTATTAAGAATTATATTTACTATTTACTAAGTATATATTAGGTTACTACTATAGCTAGTCCTAAAGTATAACTAGATTGTAGAGCCTATATAGTAGACTAGATTACTATAAAGGTAGATCTATAGCTAGTTAGCTCTTAGTTTATTAATAAACTTAGGTATACTACTATAATCCTAAATAAGATAGTTATTTACTATACTTAGGAATAAACCTTAGATACTTATAGTAATACTATCTAGAGCGATAATAACTTAGAACTTAATACTATAAGTATATACGTAGCCTAAGTAGGATACTTACTAATCTTTACTAGGTCTTAAATACTCTTAAAAGTAGCTATCTATAAAGCTCTAAATATAACCTAGGTATCTAGCTATAGTAAGTACTTATCTCTAGGCCTTTATATAGTTATAGATAATACTTAGATACTAGTATAAGGTATTAGTAAATAGCTTTAGAATATACCTTATAGTATTAGTAAATACGCCTAATAACTAGTAGTAACTATAGCTAAAGTAAATATAAGACTTCTTCTATCTATTTAGTAAGATAAGACGTCTATAAACTAGGACTATTACTAACTCTAGACTTAGTATCCTATACTTAGTAAACTTATACTTACTAATCTTAAGAGTATATATTAAGAGATAGATCTTATACTTTATAAAGTATATATATTCGATATACTTAGTATCCGACTATAGCTTAAGATTCTAATTAAAAGAGATATAAGAGAAGGTAAGAGGTTACTAATATACCTTATATAGAGTTAGTAAATAGTAATTAAGGTAGTAAGGTAGTAATAGCGATTATAATAGTAGAGTTAATAAAGTAAAAGACCTACTAATAAGATATTATTTAGAAGTATAACTTTAAATAGATAATAATAACTTCTTAGTAGGACGATATATCTATAAGTAAGTACTTAAACAATACTAATGTAATAATTACACGCTAAGATCTAGTATACTAACCGAAGCTAATTAGCATACGCTATACCTATTATAGTACTATAAACACGGACTAACTAAGCGCTACGCTAACTCGGTGTCAGTATCGGTGTTAGTAGTAGAGCCGTACGAACGACATCTACTGTCGAGCGCCGAGGCCTGTTATCGTGACTTCCAAGACTTCCAAGACTGCCACACACTTTTTGCTCCACGGAGCATAAAGACACCTAGTCATCATGTGCAGAAACTCGACTCTTCCTCCTTGAGCCGAAGATAAATTCTCCATCAACCTGAGCGTGCTCGCACCTTTGACACCAGACTACCATGACCTGTGACAACCGCACTACTAATCGGCGACCTGCAAGAAGCCGCCGATGTAGTGGTAGGGATCTGGCACAATCCGCTCGACTGTGTGTGCGATAGCTGATTCTGCATAGAGGAGTGCCTCCGTCGTATTGCTGCCAGGCTCTGCCGTCTAGATAGTCACTGCGCTACTGCGACTGTCGAAAACGACGATGCCAGTGCTCTTCCAAAGCTCGATGATGCGGCCCTTCAAGCGCAAGGTCTTTCCTGCAAAGACCGGTGCTGTGACGACTAGAAATCCTCAGCTAATAGTGCTCACGAAACGTCTATGGACAAGGACACTCGCAACGTCAGCTTGAGCTGTGCTGATGCTTGCTGCGGCAGTGGCAGTTCTGCGCCGAGTGCCACACAGCCAGAGGCCAGCTGCTCTGACAGATGCTGCGATGATACTCCTGCAAGTACCAAAGCTCTCAAAGCAGGCTGCTCCGATGGATGCTGTGAAGAGGCTGATGCCCCGCCCAAGACTGATGTGTCCAAGCCGGGCTGCTGTGACAAAAACTCGTCAATAGACAAAGACATGACCGCCATAAGCACCGACGCGAGATATTTGACTGATCAATCCCAGGACGATGACGCTAAAAGTGTCCTATCTACCGCTTGCAGCACTCATCTCATTGCCGCCTTTGACCGCTTTCAGGCTCTTCTTGCAAGGAGCAGATGCATCTGTCGGACAGTTGCGGAAGAGATAGGTGTCTGCTGCTGCTCGTTGGCCAAGAATGGAACCGTCGCCACATCCGATGATCGCAACTCATCTGGCGCATACATTGGCAAATCGTCCAGTGTCTCAATCTTGGCCGGGAACGCTCCTGGCAGCACGATTCGGCAAAGAACTGTTGGTTGCTGTGACAAGCCAAAACCAGTGAGCACCGGCAAGGAAACACTAGTTCGAACTGATTGTGACGACAACGCTTGTGGCACGACAGCCCATCTTGGGGACTCAGCAGGAACCGCATCGGCAGACGGCCCAGACGCGAGAGCCAACACAATATCTACGTCCAACGACGTAGAAAATGATGCAGCTCGGGACCATGTGGTTCTCAGTGTGTCCGGGATGACGTGCACTGGTTGTAGCACAAAATTATCGAACGTGCTCGACCAAATTGATGGGATCTCCAATTCGAAAGTCACATTCGTCTCGGGTAGCGCATCCTTCGACTTCGACTCGAAAGCGGGCACTTTGGACGAGGTCCTCCGTCTGATCGAAAGGAGAACTGGCTTCAAGACTTCTCGCGTTGTCGAAGGCCATCAGACTCTGGATGTGCTCATGTCCCACGAGGCCGCTATCTCTCTGGAACAGACTTGCCCTCCGGGTTTGGTATCGGTAACCAAGGGGCAGAAGAAGACCAAAGACCCAGGAGTCACGTATCAGCTCGCCTACAATCCCTATGTGGTTGGTGCTAGGGATTTGCTTCCTCAAGGCACATCGCTTGCATTGCCAGCGCCACACCCCAGCGTTTCTGAGGGACAGAAACGCCTCATACGCACGGGTTGGATGACCGCAGTCGCTGCAGTCTTCACTATCCCGGTGGTGGTGCTGAACTGGGCACCGACTTCTTTGTCTCGCAGAACTACGGACATAGTCTCGCTCATCCTGGCTACTGTGGTTCAGGGCATTGCCGTGCCGGAGTTCTACATCAATGCAGTCAAATCACTGATTTTCAGCAAAATTGTGGAGATGGATATGCCGGTGGTTATCAGTATCATCGCGGCGTACGGCTATTCCATAGTCGCCCTGGGTCTCACCAAAGCTGGCTATTCGCTTGAAGAAGACGCTTTCTTTGAGACAAGCTCATTGCTAATCACCCTTGTCCTGCTCGGCAGACTTGTCGCAGCCGTTGCTCGTACGCGTGCCATCGGCGCAGTCTCAGTTCGGTCTCTTCAAGTTGAGACTGCGCTCCTTCTTCAAGCCGATGGCGCCACCACCGAGATCGATGGCAGACTTCTCCAACTGGGCGATGCCATCGCTGTACAACCTCACAGCCGCATCATCACCGACGGGACAGTCATCTCGGGCATCAGTACAGTCGATGAATCGATGCTTACCGGTGAAACGGTACCCGTCACCAAACAGAAGAGTGACGCCGTCATCGTTGGAACCATCAACGGGGAAGGCGGCTTACACGTCCGACTGACGCGTCTACCGGGCGCAAACAGCATCAGCGACATTGCCAAATCGGTCGAAAACGCACTCAGTGCTAAGCCGAAAATACAAGACCTTGCAGATGGGATTGCTTCGTGTTTCGTCCCGGTTGCAGTCGGCATCGCGATCGTTGTGTTCGTTGTCTGGGCTGCGATCTTAGCAGCAGTACGTCGCGAAGATGCCGGTAGTGTCGTCGGGACCGCGATAACCTACGGCATTGCTGTGCTTGCCATCTCTTGCCCTTGCGCTCTTGGACTGGCAGTGCCCATGGTACTTGTGATCGCCGGAGGTATCGCGGCCCAGTCTGGCGTTATCATCAAAGCCGCCGATGCAACGGAGAGAGGCTTCAAAGTCACGGATGTTGTATTTGACAAGACTGGCACCCTTACCAAAGGCAACCTGACTATCGCCCAGGTACAATCGTCACCCTCAGACATTTCGACGGACATGGCCGAGGCAATCGTGAGGTCTCTAGTCCGCGATGACAAACACCCAGTCTCACGAGCAATTGCCGCGCACCTTGGAGAGGAAACCTCGAACCCGGTCAAACTTGACGAGACGAAATCCATTCCCGGATCCGGCATGCAAGCAACATGGAACGAACGTGAGGCACAAGGAGGCAACCCTTTTTGGCTCGGAGTTGAACACGAACCCGTTGTCAGCCAAATGCTCGATCAAGGCATGACATGTTTCTGCCTCACAATCGATGGAACGTTGATCCTCTCCTTCGGCCTGAAAAGCGAGCTCCGCGACGAAGCCGCAAAGGTCATCTCGGCACTGCAGCAGCGTAACATCACAGCCCACATTGTCAGCGGCGACCACAGCAAAGCCGTGGAAGACGTAGCTCGCTCTCTCGGCATCAAGCACGAGCACACCGCGTCGCGTCGCTTGCCAGGCCAGAAACAACAGTACGTCGCCGCCTTGCAAGCTCGCAGCAACAAGATCGTGATGTTCTGCGGTGACGGAACCAATGATGCCGTAGCGCTCGCGCAGGCCGATATTGGTGTGCAACTAGGAACTGCGTCGGATGTCGCTGGGGCGGTTGCGGACGTTGTCCTTCTTGGAGGTCTGGACGGGACGTTGGCTCTGTTGGACATCTCCAAGAGAGCTTTCCGCCGCATCGTTTTCAACTTCGCCTGGTCAGCCGCCTACAATGTCTTCGCCATCCTGTTGGCTTCGGGCGCTTTCGTCAAGTTCAGGATCCCGCCGGCATATGCGGGATTGGGAGAGATTGTCAGTGTTGTTCCGGTTATCATTGCTGCCGTCTCACTACTTTGGGGCAACGTCAGGACAGTTTGAAGAGGTTTGAGCCGAGAGGGTGCGATGAATGGGCTTCAACCACTCGATTATTTCATTTCCACCGGTTTCAACAAGTGCCAACCCAGATCGAGACTTAACTTCTCGACGACCACATTCCTTTGCGAATCACACACCTAGTTACCATCCACCTAAAGTCATGTTTCCCGAGCAGCTAAACTGCGTTTATCTGCAGGTTATTTCTAGCGCACCGCATAAAATGCAAGCGTACGCCACGCATTCTATTTCCGCGCGAAGGATCATCCTTCCCGCATACATCTTGGCGATGAGTTCCATCATCAAGCCTTTCCCGGTCACATCGTGGGCCGCAGTACAGGACGTACAGAAATCATCGCAACCGTGCACGACGACCGGTGAATTATGCAGCTTCAGCCCGTCGGAGATGGTGACACCAAGCTGCCCTGTCCGTCGTGTTGATTTTAGAATTGAGCTCCACCTCCTTGGTTCACAATCTGCAAGGCTGAGATATTCGCAAGGCACCCAGGCGAACCCAACACGAGCGAAGCAACAGCATCAACAATTTTCTCGATTGGTCGAGATAACTAGTGGGGCTGAAGTCTCTAGAGGACGAGTGACTGTTTCCACAGCCTGATCCATTGTGCCGTCTTGAGTCAGATCTCCGAAGATCGACAACTTCACTCAGGACCTCTTTGTATGCTTAAAGTTTGAGAAGACGGAGTCCTCCTCATCACGGGAACGCCGCTATCTACCACGTGCTCGTCTTGCCTCAAGGAATTTGCCAACGTACGGAAAATCTCGTCGTGCGTATACCAGAAGATCATCCAACACAACTGCTTTCTGAAAGACATCCTGTACTCAGCCTCGATCCGGATCCGGCGCCAGTCAGCATGGTCGTTCAGTACAAACTGCAACTTGGATGGACGCGCGCCATTCGCTCTTTTCTCAATGGGCGCAGCAGTGGGCAGGCTTGATCATGCTTGTAGGCGCAGCAACGTTGTCTGTGTGTAACTCGTTTGGGACTACAACATCACAGCTGCGTCGAGGAGGACTGTTGGTGGAGACAACACCAACTTAAAGGTGCTACGCAGCCATTGTCTAAATTTAACAATGGACGATCTTCATGCGATAGTGTGGATGTGTCGTATGTCCATGGATGGCAATGGCTTACACGGCGAGTATGCTTAAGTATCGTCTTATGCTTCCAAGTTCTACTGTCAACACCATCATCAACATCACCTTCACCATCAACACCAATACCAATACCACTACCAAGCCACCATCGACAACAGCATCTCGTCTTCACCTCTTTCAAAACGACGAAGACAACACCCTCACCCAAACCACCACCACTTTCCACCAGCATCATGCACTTCATCCAATCTTCCGCTCTGCTCTCCATGGCACTAGCGCTGTGCTCGATCGCCGCGCCGGTCGACGAGTCCGTAAGCTTCAAATTGTCCAAGAGAGAAGACGGCCAATACAACGCCAACAGCGGCGGCACCTACAACGGCGACGAAGGCACCTACGTCACATCCGACTCGGTGCACCACTACGCCAGCGGCGTCAAATGCTGGACCGACTACATGGTCGTGTCCCAAGAGATAGGCCACGACGCCCTCGAGCGCGCTTCGGGCAATTTCTACTGCGCCACGGCCTCCCAATGCTCCTCCGAGTCCACCACAGGCCTCGAAACTTGCGAGACCGTATCCGGTGGCGTCAGCGCGGGTATCGGAAACGAGATCTTCAACTTTGGCGTTTCGGCGGGCTACGAGTTGTCGACTTGCAAGACGGCCTCGGAGGCCCAGACTTGCGGCTGGGAGGATGACCTGTGCCACTATGTCACCACTGCGCAGCAGGTCTTGGTCTCGAAGGGCTATCAGCGTCGCCGCTGTGACGACAATGGGGATTACACGGCTTGGCTCAAGGACTTCGAGCACCGCGCGCCGATGCAGTTTGCCGATGTTCACTGCGAGAACGTTTGCTAGAGTGGCTGGCGTGAGTGAGGGCCAGACAGCATATTATGGTATTCACAGACCTCTCGCGATAGCAGGGAACGCGCATGTCCTGGATGATTTTGGAGTGGTAGGCAGGATAGATACTGTAGGGATTGCCGGGAGTCATTTCGGGAAAGAGCGATGATGGCCTAGAACACAACTCTCGTTTAGCGTAGACATAGCCAGATTAGGATAGACGAAACAACAGAAACGTACTCAAAACACTTGTCCTTGGATGTCGTTGAAGTCGCCCCGTATCCCGGAGAGACCCTGCATGTCCATTAGCCTGCATCACTGAACCTCTTGGAAGGCCCATCGAGGCCTTCAATCCGTGGCGGACACACGAGAAATCCATGACAGCACCCGCAAGAGCAGTACACAGTACGCAAGAATAATTAAACACCCGTTCAGATCAAGTAGGACAGGCCGGCCAGCCCAGTGAAACAAAAGCTATTCCAGATCGTCGGTAAGAAACTCCTTTCATGTATTCGGGTATCATCCTATCGTCATATACAAAAAAATTCACCTCCAAAATGCATCGCAACAAAACACAAGGAAAATGTTTGACAGTAGTCGAAAATGATAGGAAAATGCTCAGACCTGCCCGTCTCTTGGTCCATTTCGACGAGGTGCTCCCTCGTCTTGTTCCTCGAGACCTTCTCCAACGCCCTGTTTCCTCCTGCGGGAGCGCCACCACTCGACTCTAAGCATGTCGCTGAATAGTGCGCCCTGTCCAGAACGGCTGTGTCTTCGCTTTCTGGCGCTTCGTGAGCGTCGGCCTAGAGGTAGCGAATTTGATCGCAGGAGCCCAGCGCGTTGGTCTTCGGTGTCGGCTTCGGCGGTTGTTTCGTCTTCGAGATTTCCATCGATTACAGGAACATCCAGATGGCTGCTTGAGTGTGGGCGCGAGCGGACTGCCGAAGCTGAAGTAGGACGGGCGTTGGCAGAAGAGCGACGGCGTCCGTTGAAAGTGCCGTAGTGAGCTGCGTCTTCTTCGGCAGCGCTTTCGTCCAGCATTTCCCAGATGTTGTAAATTTCCTTGAGCGTAGAAGCGCGCTTACGACGTCTGGTAGTGGCAGGCGAGTGCGCGCTGTTGCTGCCTCGTCCAGATCTGATTTTACTGATGAGTGGGCTGCCTTCGCTGTGGGCTGAGCGGCGAAGATCCTCTTCTGAGCCGGCTTCCTCGTCTGTGGCTGTGGAAGAAGAGGCAGTGTCCGTGTCGGGCTCGCCAACGAAGCCCATGCCTGGTGCGAGAACAGTCTGTGGTATCTCGGCTTGAGCCATGTGGTGACGGCGGTCTTGTTCGTCGTCATCTTCGTCATCCTGCAAGCGCCAGCTGAGAGCCAAGACTCCTGCAAGGAGGATAAATGTGCCGAGTCCGATGAGGCCGGCGTGCAGTGGCGGTAGACGATCAGTTTGGCGGAAGTAGATTAACCCATCGAGAATTGCGACGATGTTGTAAATGCAAAAGACGAACGGGTACAGGACGCTCGTCGAAACGAGCTTCAAGCCCAAGTGTAGATAGTAGAGTTGGGTGAGTGCCAGCACCAGGAATGCCAGGACGAGTAGCCAGCTTTGATATGATCGGAATTCGTTCACATGATCCGTCAAGCTCCTCACTATCAATTCGACAGCGCTCTTCGCCAGCAGGAGGGCGTGTGCTGACAAGATGCCGGACAGCAACCCATATGCCATGCCACGTATCAACAAGATCTTCGGACTTTCCCTCTTGTGTACTGCAATAAAATGTCGCAACGCGAAATCCATGACCAGGATTCCGACCGCAAAGACCAGCGAGAGTATGAACCAGACCAGGAAGTTCGGATAATGCAGCAACCGCAGCAGCTGTTCCAAATTGTGACTTGGCTCCGGCAGGGCAGAGAACAAGCTGATGAGAACAGCGCCGCCAGCAACCAGTGCCGTCCCTACCAGTGTTCTATAGGTCCATGCCTCTTTCAATATCAGACTGGCCATAATGCTGTTGAAGACCAGACCCGATGCTTGCAAGGTGCTGAGCAATGGCAGCGGCAGTGTTGTGATTTGGATGGTAGAGCCGACGATGTTGGCGAGCAGGAACAGCGACATGCCGATCTGCCATCGTCGTCGTCGGTATGGCGCGCGACGGGTCTCGTGATCCTCTTTGGAGTCCTCTAGCATGTGCGACTTGCGCTGGAGAGTGAGGCCGACGGACTGGACGCATGTTGACAGCAGGCCGACGACGATGCCCACAGCAACGCCAGCGCCTGGAGATATGTCGCCCATGGTGGGAGGGAGTGTGGTTTGCTGTGTGGTGCGAGAGCGGTGTATGGGTACAGGGTCCTGGGTCGGCGTTGGATTGTTCAGGCAGGTTGGTGGATGTCTGCGTACTATCGTGAGAATGCAGCCATGGTGTCGTCGATTGGGGGTATTTGCTCGTGAGTTGAGCAAGCAAGCAGGCGCAATATGGGAATAGGCGAAGGTGGATGTCGTCAGTGGTGTTGACAGGCCTGGTGTCGTTACTATAGTACCTAGTGGCGTCTCAGTCTGGGCCGACCGACGATTGATTGATTGATTGGTTGGCGGAGCTCCTACCAAGGAACGTCACCCAATTGCCAGTGCTCCAACCTCACAACTGAACCATACCGACACCTCCAACCCACCGAGATCTCACATCTCCCTCACTAATACACTTGGCATACCTCACACCTCCAAGCTATATTCTCTTCAATACAAGAGACCTTGACATCCCAAAGACACCCCCCATCAAACCGCCCACCATGTCCCAAATACACAGCATGTCCGACTCGCAAGTCGACACGGAGCTGCGCAAAATGACCGCCTTCATCCGGCAAGAAGCCCTCGAGAAGGCGCGCGAGATCCACCTCAAAGCCGACGAAGAGTTCAGCATTGAGAAGAGCAAGCTGGTGCGCCAGGAGACCCAGCGCATCGACGCCGAGTACGAGAAGAAGCACACCCAGGCCGGCATGAGCCAGCAGATCACCGCCTCCACCCTCGCCAACCGCCAGCGCCTGCGCGTCCTCAGCAGCAAGCAGCAGCTGCTCGACGGCCTGTTCGAGGATGCCGGCAAGAAGCTCGCTGAGACTGTCGGGTCTGGCAACGGCGGCAACGGCGGCAAGAAGGGCAAGAAGAACGGCGGAGGCAACGGTGGTTTCGACTACGAGAGCGTGCTCAAGGGCCTCGTGCTCGAGGGTCTGTACGCGCTGGTTGAGAGCAAGGTCTCTGTCCGCTGCAGGAAAAAGGACACCGATGTTGTCAAGAAGGCTGCTGAGAGCGCGAAGAAGGAGTACGCCGAGAAGCTCAAGGGCCGGGAGGTTGAGATTACCGTGGACGACAAGGAGAACTTGCCTGAGGAGTCGTGAGTATCCCTTGAACTGAAACAGCCTGCGGTACAAGTGGGCGAAATCATACATTGTACTAACACCCACACAGAGCCGGCGGCATCGTCATGTTCAACGGCACCGGCAAGATCGAGATCAACAACACCTTCGAAGAGCGCCTCAAGCTCCTCGAGACCGACGCCCTGCCCTCCGTCCGCCTCTCGCTGTTCGGCGAGAACGAGAACCGTCGCTTCAAGGACTAAGCCCTCAGCTTGCCTACGGTAGCTGACTTCAACTTTCCCACGCCCTTGACCTTTACCTTGATTGCCGAGGGTAGAAAAAGCGAGACCAGGCGAACGCGAAACCCCAGAAGTGGCATGGCATTGCACGGCACGGCTGTAAATATGGCTTCTACATCGCGAAAAGGGTCGTGATTCGGAAGTTTTTTGTTGCTATATCCGATGTTATAACTATCTCTCTTTCTTCTTTAACCTCCTTGAAGTAGTCTTTACATATGAGCGTTCTCGTCTATTGCTGTCGTGATCCCCCCCGCACCTGGATTACCCCGTCTTCCTTCTAGCTTCCGACTTGCACAATGCTCTTGATCGAAGACATTCACCACTCTTTCGCCGACAACAAACAGACATTTTAGACGATAATCACGATAGATCGACGCCGCTGCAAGGAGACGGCTTGAAAGTCGGACAATCGACACCTCTTTGCTGTAAGTCAGGGAATCAATCTGCATGAAACATCTAGTTAGATGCGACCCTCGAAGCTATGATGCACAAATCATGCGAAACCGTACATGTATCTATACATGTAGGGTGGATTCATGTACCAGTACATGCATGCTTGAATGCCTTAAGTTAGGTGCAGCTTTCCGAGCTTGGCGGCGCTTAGCGGGACAACCGACTTCATGGGATGGAAAGGTGTCTAAGACGCATACACCACACACCACTCGATGCAACTGTAAGACGAATTCAATCCGCGAATAGGTGTTGCGTAAAACTTCTCTGGCCCAATCTGGCTCCTTTCCTGGTCTCAACAAATCTCCATGCGCGACGCCAGCGCCTCCAACAAGGCAGCCTTGCAGCTCAGCCTTTCGACGAAGGTCATTCATACATGCCATCAATGGACAGCTGAGTATTAACTAAAATAGCCCGAGGCTGAGGTAGAGGCACTTGCGCAAGCCCGTACCTCGCCACATGGCCTGCACATATCATGCTACGGTAGGTGGTTGTGGGGGTTGCATTGTTGATAGTCAAAGACAGCTACTGGATAGCTGCAAGCCACTTGTAAGTAGAGATGGGTATACTGTAAGCCCCAGGCCAACGTTGACACTTGGCAAGGAGAAACACCTTGGGGGCCTCAGCAGGTACGTACTTCGTCTATCCCGGCGCATAGCTGTAGGTATGGTGTGATGCTACTCTGCGCAGGCAAACACACCTGCTGGCGTGCACACATATATCCAGGATGCTGGCGGACACCTGCCAACCTTCGCTCCACTTCGGTATCATTCCTCACCTTCACTGTCGCCTGCACTTGCAGGATACGTGTATTGATGGATCCGAGCTATTCACATAGCCGAGTGAGAGACGGGAACAGGGTGGAGCTCGTCACGTTACAGAGACCTTGCACCCACGACGATCAGGCGGAGCTGCAATCGACAAATCCGTCTCAGGAACAACAGTCATCCACCGAATCATCTGGAGAATGGCTACGGAATCGAATGGCGTCGTTCGACGACGTGTCACAGTCTTCACACGGCCAGAAGCACGGCCAGCAGCAAGCGACAGACGCTGCTCTAGATCACACCAACCAGTTCCATGCGACGACTGCGAGTTACGACTGTTCGCGTGACTCCTCGCCCTGGCGTTTTATGATTCAAGAAGAGCAGCCGTTACAACCTGTTTACCAACCGAATTCGCCTACGCCGACAGCACATGATTCTACTCGTGCCCCGGCCGACTCTTCCAGCAGGAGTGTCACATCAACTCTTGCACGAGCAGCACTCGACCTATGTATCACACTGACGCCTTTGTACTTTCTGACATTTGCCATGTTGGCATTCGCCTACCGCGGAAGCTCTGTTAACGAGGCCGTCAATAGCACACTCCTGCGAGCGGCTCGATATGTACGTTTTCTAATCATGTAGTCTCATATATGGCGCCAACAAAGTACTGACATATTTTAGGGTCCTACTATTTTTCCGATCATGTTCGCCGCTGTTATCGGGCGGTTTCTCACGTCGATAGCCGCGTGGAAACTCGAACGTGGCGTCACTGTTGCAACCGTCGAGCACCTGATGGGAAGCCGTACAGTCTTCGGCGCAATCGTCACTCCCTTTCGACTGCGGGTTTTACGCCTCACTCTTGTACCTCTGATCTGCCTGTGGACGCTATCGCCGCTGGGCAGTCAAGCGAGTCTGCGTATCGTGTCTTCGGATACCGCTCAACACAACACCCTCACGGACATCTGGTACTTGGATACCAATTCACTCTTCCTCCTCCAGTCAGCACGAGCTTGGCTTCAGCCATCGGTAAACGCAGCTTTTATTGGTGCACTGGTCAGCCCAGCGACCTCGAAAGCGAAAATCGAGGATTCCTACGGTAACCTGAGGACACCATTCATTGAGACGCTGGTCGCAGAGTCAGAGCAGCCAGGTGATGAAGGCTGGTTATCGGCTAGGGCCAATACCTCGCTTCAATACAGCTCTCTTCTCGGTCTTCCTGTGGTGGGTGCAAGGAGTCACGGCAGCACTTACTTCAGTATGGAGTCCTCGTACGTTCTTGCGACTTGTAAAGTTTCGACATCGGAAGTCTATGATGCCGAATGGAATGTTGATGTTGCTTACTCCGAATTCCACTACCGGGAATGCAATGACGGCTTATCACCAGGAATGGTGCTACAGTTCGAAAGTGAATTGACACCACATGAGTTTTCCGAAACAGGGAAACCTCGGACCGTTATCTTCTCCTTCTACGGATTGGAATTGGGCTATGCTGGGGCCGCAACAATGGGGACGTGTAACCTGACTACCACGTATGTGGAGACACGGTACCATTGCGATGACGACTCCTGCTACTTCGATGCAATGCGGGCGTCGAATACACCCCGTCTTCCTGAGGAACTTACCTGGCTTGATGGGAATGTCTGGCTGGAAGGACTGATAGATCCATTGGATGATGCGGGTTGGTTTGATGAGCGACTAAACATGACCGAGATTTTCTGCTCTATGTTCATGAACTCTACAACGTTCGTGCACGACTTCGGTTCGTCTGGTGGAGCGCCTCCAGGCATCCGGAACTCGTTGGGTCAGTTCATCGTGAACTCCGAGACTCCTTTCACTGGCACAACAGTGCCACTCGATGCCGAGATCACGGACGAAGTGTTCTCCTTGCGCTTCTCTCAGTTACTCAACACTTACTGGACAGCCGGCATCGCCCCCATTGGCATCACGGGTAATTTCAGCGCCGCAGGTGGCCAAATTCCGGAAAGATATGCAGTCCGCAACACCACCGCCCAACACGAAACGACCGAAACGGTCCTCGCATGCGATACCCTATGGTTCGTCATCCTGACCCTAAGCTCCCTTGTCATGTTCGCAGCGGGCCTCGCCACCACAATCCTGAACCTCGCACGCAAAGGCCCCGAGATCCTGGACAGTTTCGCCAGCATGCTGCGGGACAGCCCGTACATCCACGTTGATACGGGGCCATCGACTGAAGATGGACCGGACAAAGCTCGCCGGCTGAACCATACGGTTGTGGTGCTTGCGGATACTAGGCCGATGGATACGGCGGGCTTCATTGCTTTGACAACGAACGACGATGAGGAGAAACCGGCGCAGCTGTTGAGGCGGGATCGGAAGTATGTCTGATGCGTGGGCGGTGGCTGATAGAAGAATGGATCACTGTTTATGACGTTCAATCGAAACTTGTCTGGTACCGCCTTGCTGCCGACAGCGTAGCTTTGACCTCACTTGTCTGTCCACCGGTGGGGCGCCTAAGCCTGCTCACTGCCTCGTAGGTTGGACGCATGGCGCATGTAGTCGTCGGCGAACAAAGCCGATAAGCAACAAGCAGTAGGGTGCCTATGTTGTTGTGAAAACAAAGGTAAGAATGATGAGGCTTGGGGAAAATATGGCAGACATGTCGTGATTTTGTAAGTAATTCGGGTATTGTGAGGGTACAAATTAGTCTACATGGACAACGCTGCTAGCATCATCAACACCATCATCAACATCGTCGAGAAGGCCATCGTCCTCGTCAGCCGAGGAAGAAGCGCCAGCCTCAACATCCGCATCACCGTTCTCATCACCATGGCCAACAACATCATCTCCCCAAGTAACCCTCCGCCGTTCTTTCCCTTGCTGTGCGCCTTTCACGTCGCGTACAGTCTTGATATCGTCACCATCACTGCTCCCGCTTTCTTTCGCGCTTCCACCAGACTGCCTTTTGAGATATTTCTCCAGAACGCCCGCACTCAACTTCTGATTACCACCACCACCGCCGCCCAGCTCGAAAGCCCCCTTCCTTGGCTTTGGTTTCGTCCGAACAGCACATTCTAGCCTAACAACTAGTCTTTCAAGCGCACTTTTCGCTTCGGTGCGCTTGAGGTGGCTGGTACCCGCATCTCTGATTTTGCTGCAGACGAGGCGGAGTTGAGCGACTAGGGAGTCGATTTGGGCGTTGAAGGAGAGCTCGGCCGGGGATTGGGGGGTTGTGGTGTGGGAGAAGAGGGTGTGGGCTTGGTGGGATTGTGGTTCCGAAGTGACTTCTTCAGCCGTAGAAATGAAAGCGAAATCGGAAAATCCGGCATCGATAGCGATATCGAGCAAGTCCGCGAGGGAGTGCAGGGTTGTGTAGTCTGTTGATTCGGAGATGTGGAAAGAAGGGTGTTTCTTTATTTTCAGCAGAAGACGCACGCCTGTGGAAGGGGAGGTGGGGTCGATTTCTTCGTCTGGAGGCGCGTCAAGCAAGATGTGAAGGGCTAGTTTGCGCCGTATGTTGTGTTGACGGAGGGAGGTTGCCGGGAGTGTTGCGATGGCACGGCAGAGGAGGTGGCGGGATATTGAATAGGCGTGCAGGATTTGGCGTGTGGTTTCGCGGCTTACAGTCTGATAATCGTCTTCTGTGGTGCTGGATTCGAGAATGATGCGCATGGTTCTCTCGATGAGGGTTTGTAGTTTGATGTCGGATCTTACGTTCTCGTCGTTATTCAGCAGGATGAGCTCGGCGAGGGTGCAGGCCAAGTCGATGGGAGTGGCTCGGGGCGCTATCGCTGCCATCATTCGGAGTGTAATGTCGAGATTTCGAGGAAAGGCGGCTGCACTGCTGCTTTTGCCGGGCTCTTCGGCATCTTGGAATGTCTGACCTGCGTGTGTTTCACTCAATGAGAAGGCCAAGTCTGGTAGGTCGTGTTCGCTTTTCACAAGTGCATCCACGACCGCCACGTACGATTCGCACAAGTCTTCAGCATTCTCTTCGAAGATTTGGCTATGCATCCATGATACCAACGGTCTCGGTAGACCTTTTTGCGATGCAACCACCACGAGAAAGCCAGAAGAGCAAGCACGTATCCTCGAAGAATCGTCTCGCAAGAAAGAGAGTCCGCAGGCATCTAGATCCTCCATGGGAAACTCGACTTCCATCTTGCTGTTATCCTCACCGTGGAAGAAGTAGAAAGTTTCCTCTCTGCGCAGAGCATCCGTGCGATCCATAGCCATCAACATCCTCTCTCCTTCTTCGCTGTCCTGCGCGAACGACGCGGCAATGGTTTTGCTCGTACTTGCATCCCGAGTCCT
This sequence comes from Cladosporium phlei, assembly GCA_003614995.1. NCBI lineage: Eukaryota > Fungi > Ascomycota > Dothideomycetes > Cladosporiales > Cladosporiaceae > Cladosporium > Cladosporium phlei. The sequence continues at coordinate 18,391 of QZFA01000152.1, forward strand.
GTTGTCCTGCTCTTGCTGTAATTTCTGCGCCGCTTGCATGTAAGCCTCCGCCTGTGCAATCCTGTGCTCACTCTCGGCCTCTTTCGCGCTTTTCTTTGATATACTGAGCAGGCTGTACTTGTACTTGGTTGTTGGCGGAGGACTCAACGGCCGCCATGACTCTCTTGCCTTTCTCTTGACCTTCTCTTCACCCAGACGTGTGCTGCTTCTTGTGGGCTTCGGTACTTCAACTCTTTCCGGGACAGGTGGTGTGAGCCTGCGTTTCTTTCGTGGCGCAAACGAATCCAGATCTGCCAGTTCATCGTCGCTGCTTGAAGAAGACATGCTTGCTGAGTCCGAGTTCGTGACCGCTGGAATACCGTTCTTGATGATGCGCCTGCTGGAGCTCTGTGAGCTCATTCCAGAAAAACTGGTGAGAGTTGAACAAAATGATGTGTTGACCGCAGCCTTCGTCTCAGCTGCTGGTACGCGAGTCGGCGCCGGCATGAGAGGGCTCGAGGGCTCTGCCGACGAGGGTATCTCTACAGCCTCAAGAGACCGCATCTTGTTTGGACTGTCCTTCAATGACGATTGAACAGAGGTCAACCCTGAGCTGGCTGGAGGTACGTCTTGGAAGTCTTGCATATCCAGCCTTCCTTTCCTAGGCGATTTCCGCGTTGGTGTTGAGTGTCCCGAATGCTCTTCATCGAGAGGTTTTATTTCCATGCGCAGCTTGCTGAGAGACGTCGGATCGTCTTTGCGTGGGCGCCCACGTCCTCGCTTCACAGGAGAGGTTCCATTGCGTTGCTGATGCTGCTTGCGCGGCGATTGTAGAGCTTGTCCTTTTACTGGTTCATGCGATCTCTCTCGTGTGTTTGCTCGCGACGAGCTCGAAGAGGCAACTACTATCTCGTCGTCTTCGTCCTGTCGCGGGATATGGTTTTTGGGGATGGTGAAGGGCGTGAAGAAGTCAGTGATAGACCTGGACTTTTTTGACATGGTCACGAGCCATTGAAGATGTACAGTGGGTGTTGCTAGATCGTGGACTACTAGGTAGACGCGTCCAAGGTCGCAACGCGGGCGCGACAGTGACGTGATCTTGCGAAATCAAGCGCAAGCTGAGACCGAACGGAACCAACACCTACTCACGCTACTGTACTGTAGGTTTCTAAGTAATCCATTCGAATTTTCTACACAGGTAACGCCGGGTATCGCAATCATTATTGACGTCTTGGATGCGTGAACTAACGAAGTCGCAGTATCCATGTAGACAACGCGACATCACGTGAAGACAAGACTTGATCCTCAGGCGGCCATTTCACCTCTCAAACCGCGATGAAACGCCAGCCTATGAGCGAAACGTGCGTACGTTGATCGTCTCGACCCCCTTCGACAACGGTGGCTCGGACTGTCTACCGGATATGGATTTCGCGGTCTGGTGAAGTGCGTGGACTCATCTCGACTAATCGCTTGACTGCTCGACTGCTCGTCTACTCGGCTGCCGCCATCATTTGGTCTCACGGTGACGGTGAGAAGACGGGTACTTTCAGGCGATGATGGCATCATGTCATGGCTGAAGTTTATGCATTCTAAATATGAGTTCGCGCTACTCACAGCCACGCCGAACAAGGGAAGGACCGAGGCGGACTTAGCTGAGCATACACACATCCATGGATTCTCCCATGCGCATGATGCAGCATATGTAGTCAGATGCTGACAACGAAAAGGTGTAGCCTAGACTTATCTTAGTCAAGCAATACGAAGTGGGATTATTGCAGGATGAGCGGCGCGGGCGGAGCGAAATTGGACATGCGCAATGTATGCTTGGCCCGAGCTGACGAGATACCTGGCCATGCCCACCAAGCTGACGGATCGCCTGCGGAGGATAGGAGGAGCTTTGGGATCGGAGACGTAACGTCCAACCAGGGGGTGGGTGAGATTGAAGATGATATCGGGAGGTGATAAGTACTCTGTAGTCATGATATCAGTGGTTGTAAAAACCAATCGATTGTAGCCAACAGCAGAAATGTATTAAGCGGGAACGGAATCGAGGATGCCGGTGTAGCATAAAAGAAGAATATTCGCTCGGATTACGGCACTTCGAGTTCGCGGCAGCCAGCTGCACACTGCAACAGAGACCGGTGATAATCACTAAGCAAAGGCCGCACTAATTGTTAGCGGCGCTCCCTGAGTTGTCCAGATGGCGAGTTGCGTACCACTGTCTGGTAGTAGTGTGTAGCGACGCCTGTGTGAGAGACTACGCAGAGATCCTTTGTGCTTTGAATCCACAGCTGTACAGTACACATCCACCTGTACTTGTGACCTTACCAATCCGATCTGGTATTCCCTTCCACCCACTCATCCATCCACCTAGTACTCCCGCCCTCCCGCATCATCCGCCCATACCTCAGCACACCCAAGCTGCGTGTTTGTCGCGCGTGGGATTCCTAGATTCCTCTCCCAGCCCAGAAGCTGGTGCAACTGCTGTCTCTCATCATCCCGGACCCTGCCTTGCACAACTCTCACCACCTCCTGCGCCGCCATACCCATACCACAGCCAACCTCGCCGCATCACATTGCCACTCTACACCCACCGGCCCTACCCACACCCGCTCCACTCTCACCACCATCATCGTCGCCTCACTCAATCGCGCCTGCCGTCGCCATATGCCCGTCATCCGGACATAGCAGTCTTCGGAACTTTCAGGTCCTCGTGCCTCCCGCGGCCTTGTCTCGCCGCACGAGACAACTCCTCGCCCGCCTGGCCATCCATCCATCCTCACAACGCCAACAATGGCCGTATTACCACAACACGAAGACGCCGGCGTCGACGAGCCCGAGCGATCAGCCCCGACCAAGCGCATAAGATGGGCCACACAGCGCGTCTCCGGCAAGAACGGCACGCAAAAGCGCAAGAACATCTTCAATCGCCAACTAGATCGCATGGGCAGCATGAAGGAGAAGCGCGAATCCGCAGGCAGCGATCCGAAGGGTTCCGCGCCCGAAGACGACCAAAAGGATGCCGCAGATCAACCACAAAACCGAACCATTTATTTCAACCAACCTTTACCACCAGAGGCCAAGGATAGTGAGGGACATCCTCTGGTACAATACAAGCGCAACAAGATCAGGACGGCAAAATATACGCCCATCAGTTTCCTGCCCAAAAACTTGTGGCTGCAATTCCACAACATTGCAAACGTCTACTTTTTGTTCATCATCATCCTGTCGGTATGTATACGTCGATCGTGGGGTTTCCACCATTATCAAGATTCTGACATGTCCGATATAGATTTTCCCAATCTTCGGAGCTGAGAACCCCGGCCTGTCAGCCGTACCACTAATTGTCATCATTGTCGTGACGGCCGTCAAAGACGGAATTGAGGATTGGAGACGTACCGTGCTCGATAATGAACTCAACAACGCGCCAGTGCATCGATTAGTCGACTGGCAAAATGTCAACACCGCCGATGAAGTCATCAACCCCTGGCGGAAATTCAAGAAGGCCAACACCCGGGCTATCCTTTGGATCTGGCAAAACTGGAAAGACTGGAAGGCGAAAAAGGGCAAGAAGGGCGACAAGGGAAAAGGCTACGCTGACCGAGCGCTCGATCGATCACCCACGGACCCAGCACAGGATGATAGAAGATACAGTGTTTGGTCCCGCGCGCTCGATGATGACGAAGAAGCAGTAGGAGAGAACGAAAACGGAGAGATGGAAATGACGCCAGTCCCATCGCCGACTCCCAACCAAAAGAGAAACGAAGACAAGGAGTACTTTGAAAACGACGAGATGGTGAGCGACATGAACAACGATGCCGCCAAGCCCGGAGATGCACACCAGAAGCTTTCGGTGCCTGCTCCTAGCAAGCAAGCGGCCAAGCAGACCCCAATCAAGAAGTTCTACGGAAGTTTGGTCGATTACACCCAGGACGCGCCAGAAACCGCAAGGTTCAAGAAGGAATACTGGAAAAGCGTTCAAGTCGGTGACTTTGTACGCTTGTACAACGAGGAGGAGATTCCAGCGGACATCATTGTCCTTTCCACCAGTGATTCCGACGGCGCATGTTACGTCGAAACCAAGAACCTGGACGGTGAAACTAACCTCAAAGTACGACAAGCGCTTCACACCGGCCGCAAAGTCAAGCGAGCAAGGGATTGCGAGCGGACCAATTTCAGACTCGAGAGCGAACCGCCACATGCCAATTTGTACTCTTACTCTGGCGCTGTGAGGTGGCAACAAAAGGACCAAGCGCGTCCAAATGACCCACCCAAAGAGATGGCCGAGCCTGTCGGTATCAACAACATGCTGTTGCGTGGCTGCACGCTCCGAAACACTGACTGGATCGTTGGAATCGTCGCATTCACCGGAGAGGAGACCAAGATCATGCTCAATTCTGGTATCACCCCGACCAAGCGTGCACAAATCTCCAAGGATCTCAACGTCAACGTACTTTACAACTTCGCCATCCTCTTCATCATGTGTTTGGTGGCAGCTGTGATTCAAGGGTGGACTTTTGGCAAGGGCAATGAATCGTTGGATTACTTTGAGGTTGCCGAACCCGGTGCCACTCCTGGATACGGCAGCACGCCTGCAATCAACGGATTCATCACGTTCTGGGCCGCAGTCATTCTATTCCAGAATTTGGTCCCCATTTCACTGTACATTTCGCTGGAGATTGTGAGAACAGCACAGGCGTTCTTCATCTACAGCGACACGTACATGTACTACGAGAAAATCGACTATCCTTGCACGCCGAAGTCTTGGAATATTTCGGATGATGTCGGTCAAATCGAGTACATCTTCTCCGACAAAACAGGCACACTCACGCAAAACGTCATGGAGTTCAAGAAATGCACAATCAACGGAGTACCGTATGGTGAGGCCTACACCGAAGCGCAGGCTGGTATGCAAAAACGACAAGGCATCGACACCGAGGCAGCAGGCGCCCAGGCTAGGGCACAAATTGCCAAGGATCGCGAAAGGATGTTGCAAGACATTAGGCGCATGCACGACAACCCGTACTTGCAAGACGACGATCTCACATTCGTTGCGCCTGATTTCATCTGCGATCTTGCTGGTGAATCAGGCCGCGCCCAAAAAGAAGCCAACGAGCGCTTCATGCTGGCATTGGCACTCTGCCACACCGTCATCACTGAGCGCACTCCCGGCGATCCACCAAAGATTGAGTTCAAGGCGCAGTCTCCTGATGAAGCCGCACTTGTCGCAACCGCAAAGGATGTTGGATTCACCGTCATGGGTCGCTCGAACGATGGCAGCATTGTGATCAACCAACACGGCGTCGAGACCGAGTACACTGTGCTCAACACGCTGGAATTCAACTCGACAAGGAAGCGTATGAGCGCCATCATGCGCATGCCTGATGGCAAGATCATTCTGTTCTGCAAGGGTGCCGACAGTATCATTTACTCTCGCCTAAAGAGAGGCGAGCAAGCTGAGTTGCGCAGGACTACCGCTGAACACCTTGAGATGTTCGCCCGAGAAGGTCTGCGCACTCTCTGCATCGCTATGCGTGAAATCGGCGAAGAAGAGTACCAAAAGTGGAACCTTGAGCATGACCTCGCCGCTGCTTCCGTGCAGGATCGCGAAGACAAGCTGGAGGCTGTTTCTGACGCCATCGAGCGCGAGCTGACTTTGATTGGTGGCACTGCTATTGAGGACAGACTCCAAGACGGTGTGCCCGACGCCATCGCCATTCTGGCGCAAGCAGGTATCAAGCTGTGGGTTCTCACTGGCGACAAGGTCGAGACTGCCATCAACATCGGCTTTTCTTGCAACCTGCTCGACAACGACATGGATCTCATTCTACTACAACTTGAGGAAGACAGTGTCGATTTTGCTGAGCAAGAACTCGACAAGCATCTTGCAAACTTCGGCATCACTGGATCAGACGAAGAGCTCAAGGCTGCGAAGAAGAACCACGAACCCCCTGCGCCCACTCACGCTTTGGTCATCGACGGCGACTCGCTCAAGTTGTGCCTTGATGATCGCATTCGTCAGAAGTTCCTACTTCTGTGTAAAGAGTGTCGATCCGTCTTGTGCTGCCGTGTCTCGCCCGCCCAAAAGGCTGCCGTGGTCCGCATGGTCAAGAACAGTCTGGAAGTCATGACCTTGTCCATTGGCGACGGCGCAAACGATGTTGCTATGATCCAAGAGGCACACGTTGGTGTTGGTATCGCTGGTGAGGAGGGACGGCAAGCGGTCATGAGCGCAGATTACGCCATTGGACAGTTCCGCTTCCTAACGAGACTGATGTTGGTGCACGGCAGATGGAGTTACAGGAGGTTGTCAGAAACCATTGCCAACTTCTTCTACAAAGTAAGTTTCTGCGAACTCCACTACTCCCACTCTCAATGCTAACGATAATTTAGAACATCGTCTGGACCTTTGCTCTGTTCTGGTATCAAATTTACGCCAACTTCGACTGCTCTTACGCCTTCGACTACACCTACATTCTACTTTACAACCTGGCTTTCACATCTCTACTGGTCGTCTTCATGGGTATCCTTGACCAGGATGTCGACGACAAGATCTCTATCGCCGTGCCGCAACTCTACCGTCGCGGTATTGAGCGAAAGGAATGGACGCAAACCAAGTTCTGGATCTACATGATTGACGGCTTGTACCAGAGTGTCATCTGCTTCTACTTCCCCTTCCTGCTATTCCGCGTTGGAAACTTTGTCACTGAGGATGGCCGGAGTATTAACGATTACAAGCGACTGGGTGTTTACATTGCGATCCCGGCTGTCGTGGTCGTCAACGCATACCTCATGATGAACACCTACCGCTGGGACTGGTTCATGTGCCTCATCGCTGTCATCTCCACGCTCTTCGTCTTCCTCTGGACTGGTGTCTACACCTCGTTCACCGCAGGTTTTACCTTTTACGGAGCCGGCAGCCAAGTCTTTGGATCTCTGTCTTTCTGGGCCGTCTGCCTGATTGCAGTCATCCTGTGCTTGTTGCCTCGATTCCTCGCCAAATCCATCCAGAAGATCTACTTCCCTCGCGACGTCGACATCATTCGCGAGCAGATCCGACAAGGCAAATTCGACTACCTGAAGGACGTCGAACCAACAAAGGTTTCCATCGCCCCTGCCGAAAAGCTCGCAGGATCTGCATCCTCGTCTGAGATCTCTAAGCCCGGCGATAACAAGGCTCAGGGCCACGACTACAAGATGAGCGAAGACATGCGACCCATGTACCCACCCTCCGTCGCAGCCACCGCGACCACCCACAACCCGCGCTCGCACAATGGCTCCGACGGCACAGATTACACCGGACACCACCGCTTCAGCATCGACCGCGCTTTCCCTCATGTCAGCACCGATCACACCAACATGAATGGCCACTTCACCGAAACCTCAAACACCCCCACAACCCCCGTCATAAACGCGCCCTTCGATCACGACCCCGAACCCCTCAGCGCCTCCTCCAACATGGCCCCAGTGAGACCCAGCTTCGACCGCCCTCGACCCAGTTTCGACCGCCTGCGCAGCTCCTGCGACCGCACGCGCGCCTCTTTCGAGGCAAGTCGCGACTTCACATCCGCAGCTTACCTCGCGCGCGTCGAAAGCAGTAATTCTGTCAACGGGCCTGGCGGTCGAGAAGGCCGGAATCGCGCGAACCGCGCAAGCTTACAAGTCGGCGATGGAGTCTCGCACTCGCGAGAACCCTCATCCAGCAGACGGCACGAAGTCAGCGACGATTTCAGGTGACTGCGGCCGGCCGTCTCGCGAGGAGGAGAAGGGTCGTGACGTTTCCCTCTGATTTTGATGGTTGAAAACGAGAATGTTTGAAGCGAATCATTTATAGAGAAAGGGAAAAACGGAAAGGACGAGACATGGGATTGGGAATTCCCTTGCGTTGGATTCCATTACTAACTTACGGCTGCCAGGTTTATTACCGTGCCCAGAAGATCTATCATTTTGTTTTAGTTTTTTTTTTGTGCGGTTTCTTTCCTCCTCCTCCTTTTACTTGCTTGTTACCCCCGACCCGACCAACCAAATCATTTTCATTGGAAGGTTTATAAGAAACTTTTCTTGTACATAACGAAATTAACTCTTGAGCGAAAGCAAAATCGAATTTTCCTTGGTTTAGTCAACATGCTTTCTCTCTCTCTCTCTCTCGCGCATTCTCCATCTCTCTCTTTTTTTTGTATTTCTCCCTCTTCTACTCTGCAACGCTCGGTATATGGTTACTACACGATCGAACACCGATGCTGATATATCGACTTTCCGCAATGAGATGCTGCGAAAACGCATGATGATGATGATTTTCACTCTTTCCCACTTTCTCCCCTCTCATCTACTACTCACTCTTTCCGGACCTGCTGCTACTAGAGACCCTATTTATGACGCTGTAGAATCGTCTCCGAAACTGCAGACATCGTCGATGGTGTGGTTCACGTGTGAATAGGGTTAGGGTTGGGGTGATGTATACATCTCCCTCATTCTTGCTTTCTTGAACAAACGACACAGGATGTCGCTGCTAGGTCTGATCTATCTTAGAGCGTTGATTGGGACAATTTAGACTATTGCTTGTGAGAGGGTGGTGCCATTTGGATGCTGGATTCTCGATACTTCGATACCATAGCTTCGATTTCGATCAGAAGCGTTGGAGCATCATGAGTTGGACGGGTGATGATGAATGTAATGAGCACCGTGTGTGAATGGCAAACAGGGAAAACATTGTGCTTCTCATTAGCAGGGGAACCACGTGCTGTGTCGTTCGGGCAACTGAGGTAAGTTGCTATTGGGAAGAGTCGATCGATTGGAAACACCGTAGAATCGGCAACGTATCAAGATGAGATAACCTTCTGTAAATGCTACAATCACATTCTATACATAACAAGAAAGACCATCTCAAGGTCTCCATCAATCTACATCTCAACCCCTCTTCGACCTCTTCCCCCCACCGCCAGCAGCACCATCCTCCCTACCTCTCTTCTTACCCTCCCTGCGCCAAAACTCGTCCCGCTCCCTCTTCTCCCTCGCCCTGCGCATCTCCTCATTCTCCGCAACCTTGGCCTTGTACGGCTGCTTCCTCTCCTCCTGCTTCAGCCTCCTCTTCTCCACCTTCTCGTTCCTCAGCAACTGCACCTGCTGCATGAGCCTCCTAGCCTTCTTATCCTCGCCATCCGCCACAACCGCGCGCTTAGCCACATAGCCTTCCTTCTTCTGCGGCTTCATCTGCACAATCTGCGACTTGAAAGGTAGTTCAGCCTGCAGTTTGCGCGGCACCCGCAGCGGGTTGAAGTGGCGCTCCTGGCGCTCGATGTCGCGGTACGCCGAGTTGGCCTCCTTGGGCGTCGGGATGTTGAGGTCGGCGCGGACCTGGCCGGTGAGACGCATGCCGCCCCAGGAGTCGGCCTCGCCGCCTTCGAGGAGGTTGGTGACGGGGTTGTAGAATCTGTGGGGTTTGACGGGATACCAGGCGCGCAGGAAGACGATATCGGACATGAGGATCTTGTCTTCGAAGGTGGCTCGGAAGTGGCCTTCGGGCTTGGATAGGGCTTTCTTGATCTGGCCGCGGATGCCGGAGACGGTGCGGATGGAGGCGCCTTCGAATTTGGCGATTTCGAGCGACGTGCTGAACATGTCTTTGATGAAGGCGGTGTTTTTGAAGATCTTGTAGGGGTGGCCGGTCAGCTTGAGCTTCTTGACGATCTCGGTGCCTTCGTCGACGTTGAGGACTACGCCTGTGGCGGCGAGGCGGAAGCCGGGGTTCTTGTTTGAGAAGGATTGCACTGCGCAGAAGCCCGTGTTGGGCGCTGCGAGGGGGCCGTAGAAGGTTCCCGTGCAGTGCATGTGTTCTGGTGTGTACTTGAGCATGCGGTGGCGCATTCTGTTCTCGTGGATGCTGTACACGGGTGTGGTCTGGAAGCGGCGCCATCCCAAGCTGACGATCAGAGGGTCGTTGGTCTTGAGGATCTTCTTGTGCCATCTGTGGCGCTTAATGCGGACTTGGACGAAGCCCATGCGCTCTTCTGTGGGTTGGAGTCCGCCGACGAGGAGGGGGTATCTTGGGTTGTAGTTTTCGATGAACTCTGAAGGGACGTTGTGCAGGACGAGTCGCGCATATGTGCCTGCTTTGTAGCCCTCGGCACGCACCCTGGACCCTTCATCCAATTGCTCGAACTCTCTCCTGTTGATGTCTTGTTGCTTTTGGAGCAATGCCTTCTGTGCATCGTACCATTCGTCCTCACCGAACTCGCGCTCATCGTTTTCGCCGTTGGCATCGCGGTTAGCGTTCTTCGGGTTCAAGAATCCCTCTCGGTCTTCCTCTTCGAAACGGAGCTTCAGTTCTTCCTTGCGACGGGCGTTCTTCTCACGCTCTGTCTCCAGGTCTTCCGCTTCCTTTGCACCATCATCATCGCCGGCATCGTCTCCAGCGTTCTCGAGGTCCTCAAACTCTCCGTCACCCTCGTCGTCTTCATCGCCTTCACCATCCCCATCGAATCCTTCGAATTCACCCAGTCCTTCTGCGTTGACGCCTGTCGGCGTTCTTGCTGCAAATCGTTTCTTCAATGCGTCAATGTTTTCTTCCTTCGACCACTTCTCCTCCAGTGCCTTGTCGTCAAAGGCCGGCACCATGCGGTCTTCTTCGTCAGACTGTCCGGGCGTCTTCCTTTCGAATAGCTCATCCTCTGCCTCCTCGTCTGCTCCATCATCCTTCTCAGTCTCTTCGCCCCTCCACTTGCGAACGACCTGAACAGCGGACAGCATGTCGTCGTACATGAGCCTTGCCAACTCAGCAACACGATAAGGTTGCTTGCGAGCGTGCCTGGCGTGTGCCCTCTCCGCCAATCGACTCTTCCACGCCGTCTCGCGATCGTCGTCGTCATCCGAGAATTCCTCCTCATCCTCGTCGCTCGCACCCTCCTCAAGTTCCTGGTCAGAGACGGAAGAAATACTTCCAAGATCACTGTCTGAGTCGGCAAAAGCGATATCGCCCTCAACTTCCTTGTCTTTGCTCTCCTTGTTCTTGCGGGCACTTTCCATCTTTCCAGACGATTTCTGCAGACGCTCGAGATCGGCCTCGTCATCCGAGTCGGCACTGTCAAAGCCTGCGTCGTCTTGAGAGTCGCCTGCCTCGCCTTCGTTTCCTTCGGCAAATCTGGCAGTACGGCGGCCTTTTCTTCCGGTGTCTTGTACCTCTTCCTCATCGTCATCCAAGTTCTGAATTCGCATGCCTTTTCCGAACAAGCTGATGCCCTGATCGTCCTCACCCAGCAGCTTCCTTCCTCCTTGCAGACCGACCATCATTTGCTCACCAAAGCCACGTTCGCCCTCGTCATCCGATCCAACGTCGAAGTTGTTGCTTTTGACATCAATGTACACCGCGTCCTTGTCCATGAGCACTCCACCTACATCGCTCATAGGCGCATAGATGACCTTTTGCTTCTGATCGAGGCGCTTGCGCTTCTTGATTATGCCAGCTTTCTCCTGCGCTTGTTCGAACTGTGGCGTAGGGCAAGGGTCAGGCAGACCTTCGATTTGGCTCACTTCGAGATCACCAATACCCGGGACGTGGACTCTGGCGTTGTGTGAAGGGAAGTTGGTCCCTCTTAGGTAGCCGTACAGCGCGACTGTTCGGTCACACTTGGGGTCCTGCTCAATGCTCGTAGGTGGTGTGAGGTCCAGCATGCGATCGGCAAGTGCGTAAGGGTGGCTGTTGCGCCAGATGAGAGGTCGGGGGTTCTTCATCACACTGAGGAAGCGCGACAAATTGAGGATTTCGCGATCCGGGTATCTTCCGTTGATCACACCAGAGAGGTAGAACAACTTTGCGCCTTGGTAGAGTTCGCTCCAGAAACGGTGCTTCAGCCTCTTCTTCTGGGCCTTGAGCGCGTCCTGCTTCTTGAAGAGATCCAAGTGGGTGAGAATGCCGAAGATGTTACCCGGCATACCAGAGCTGGACAAGACGTTCAGGAACTCCATGGTCTCCATCTCGAAACCGAAGTTACCGTCAATCATGAGCAGAACGATGTCGACCACCTTGGCAGTGTCAATCGCGGATGCCAGACTGTCCGAAGGCACCTCGAAGAATGTCAGGCGTCTCTTCTTGCTCGTAACGATTGTGATAGGTCCTTGCGGCTGCTGAATGGTCTGTTTTGTGTACTTTTTTATCAAGCTCTTGATCAGGGTCGTCTTGCCCACACCCGGCGGGCCAACAACACCGACGACCAGTGGCGGCGCCTCCTCCGGCAGTCTGTCGACGAGTGGGACATGGAGTCTCTTTTCCTTGACGTCGCCGCTTCGTGCAGCGTTTTTGGCGAGTTTTCCGGGAGCGTTGAAGGCGAAGGCCTTTGGGTTGGGCTGGCCTGTGTTCTTGGCCTTTTCCTTTTTGGCTGGGCGATGAGCCGTGTGGCTCTGATCCTCTCCCGCCATGTTGGGTGGTGTTGCTGTGAGTTGGTTATCGCGGAACGGACTCGCTGTGGTCGCAATGTCCAAGTCGCGCCTGAGAGTCGTGAACTTTTTCTCGAAGGCAAGGCCGAGCACCGAGATCTGGGGTCAGGCGGGAAGATCCGCAGAACCCCACTTATTTCCATCTGGAAGCTGGAAGCTGGAAGCTCCCGTCGGCTTAGCATGTGCTTCTTCTCTCATGTATGATGTCGCACGCCTCAGCGTCACTCTGCAGCGGTGGGGCTGTCGATAGTGGGACCAAGGGACGGAGGGGGCATCAAGGTCAGGCGACAGAGTTCGCCATCAAGTTTACCATTCTTATCGTCTTAAAACTGAGTAATCGCTTCTTCTAACCTTCTTCTACCTTTCTTCCACACTCCAACATCTCGCCATAACGTTTCGAACTACCCGCTTCCTCACAACCACATCCAGAAACAAGATGCCTCAAATCAACGTGAGGACCAACACATCCTAGCCGCTCCTATCCAGCCATACTAATGTCCCCAGGTCTCCCTCAAGGAAGGTGCCAGCAAGGACAAGATCGAGGAGTAAGCTACCATACACTTTGCCATCTACTTGCAATCAATCCATCAACTAACAACACACTACAGAGCCAAGAAGCAGTGCACCGACCAGGGCGGCAAGATCGAGCACGAGTTCAAGCTCGTTCCGGGTTTCACGTATGTCTACCTCCTACAGACCATCTGTTTGACCATCCCTCTAACACAACTCAGCGCCTCTTTCCCCGACGACAAGGTCCACTCCCTCTCCACCAACGAGCACATCAACGTCGAGAACGACGGCAAGGTCACCACCCAGTAAAGAAGCCATGAGTAATGTTGGTCTATGAGGAGATAATGGAAGAGAGTACATCTTGTTACGAATTATCGACGACGCGGACGAAGTAGCACGGTAGATGAACATACACGGCTGAATCACGCGATGCTATACCCATGCCATACTCTTCATGTTGATCTCATACATGTCACTGTTCGTGAGGATGCCCCCAATCGCCTCTGAGCACACTTGGCCTCATCCAGGCAGCCAGGCAGGAGTAGAAGATACAGTCGATCGATGTTTTGCAGGACTCGACTGTGACTTCCCGTTGCGAAACTATGCTATGACTAGTATTACATCCAGGCGCCCACGAGACGCCCACTAAAGCAAGATGCGATAAGACTTCATAAGATTACACATAACACAATCCAACCCTCCTACTTCTGCAAACTCTCCAACAACCCCCCCTCCCCATCCTTCTTCGTAACAACAGCCTTGAACGCACTCCCCGCAACATCCAACCCCTTCTCCGCCCGCTCAAACGCCTCCTCACTCCTATCCGTCAAAATCGCCAAATCCTCATCACTCAACAACCTCTTCCCTTCCTCAACATCAATCCTCTCCCCATCCGCCTGCGCCAACAACCGCTGCAACTCGGCGAAATCCGCCCCTCCCCCATCCCCACCACGCATAGACTTGAACTTGCCCTTCGAAATGACCAACTTCTCCAGCCTGCGCTTGCTATCAGCCTTCTCCAGCAGCATCTGCTCCACAGTACCCTTGGTAGCAAACCGATAGACAATAACCGGACGCGTCTGGCCGATACGGTGCGCGCGATCCTGGGCTTGCAGATCCTGCTGCGGATTCCAGTCGCTGTCAAACAGCAGCACCGTATCCGCCGCCGCGAGATTGATCCCCTGCCCACCGGCCCTAGTCGAAAGCAAGAAAATCCTCGTCTCGCTCTCAGGCTCATTAAATGCCAAAATCTGCTCCTGCCGGTCCGACTGTGCGATCGAGCCGTCGATGCGGCAGGTCGGCCAGCCGCGCAGTTCTTCGCAGTAAGTTTCCAGCAAGTCCAGCTGGGTTTTGAACTGTGAGAAAATGAGGATTTTGTGGCCTCTTTTTATGAGTTCTGGGAGGAGGCGGTCGAGGAGGAGCATCTTTCCGCTTTCGGTCACGAGGGTTTCGTCTACGGGTGTGTTGGCGGTTAGGTCGAAGGGGTAGTAGAAGTTGTGGGGCGAGTTGCAGCATTGGCGCAGTTGCATGATGGGGTTTAGGAGTTTTTTGTGGGCGATTTCGCGTTTGGCCAGGGCGAGGGTTTTGGTGCGTTCTGTTTCTTCCTCGTCTTCTTCTGAGGAGGCTTCGGAGGTAGGGGATGAGGGTTCGTCTTCGAGTTGTTGGAAGTATTTTGTGTCGGAGAGCTCTTCGTATTGTTGGTTCTTCTTTGCTTTTCGCGTGCGAGTGTTGCTGGCGCCCCCGGTGGCTGGTGTTGATGCACGGCTTGTCTTGGTGCTCTTCTGCGGTGTAGCAGTCTCACTCGGAGCCTTTCGTTTGCGGCTACTACTGCGTGTGCTGCCTGGTGTTGCACTGCGGCTGATGGTCTCTACCAACTTATTTTCCAAGAAGGCTCTGCTGTTGCCGTCCAGGATTTCTTGGTACAACTCTCGTTGTGTCTGTGTTAGTGGCGCATAAAGGACGTATTCTCGCTTTTTGGGCAAAGAGGTTTCCACATCCGCCTTGATTCTTCGAAGCAAGAACGGCTTCAGGACCGCATGCAGACTCGTCACCAAGTTCTTCTGTCGGTCCTCGGACAGGATCTGCTCGGCGCCGCCTTTCTCCTTCAGTGCGCTGAAGTCGAACCACGACTCGAAAGACTCAAAGTTGTTGAAAATGCTGGGCATCAAGAAATGCAAAAGTGCCCAGAGCTCGGCTAGGTTATTTTGCAGAGGTGTGCCAGTGATCAGAAGGCGATTGGCAGATTGATACGACTGAAGCTCGCGGATCAGCTTGCAATTCATGTTCTTGATGCGGTGACCTTCATCGATGATGATGAATTTCCATCCAAAATGCGAGAGATGTTTGCGGTCGTTCATGCAGATTTCGTAGCTTGTGCAGATGACAGGGAAGTCTTTGCTGCTGGGGGTTCGGAGTTGCTTTCTTCGCATCTCTTCGCGTTCCTGCTTGCTCCCGTGGTATAGTACGACAGGAATGTCCGGCGTCCACTTCTTGAACTCGGCTACCCAGTTGCTGGTTGTGCTCAGGGGTGCTGCGATAAGGAAAGGCCCGTTGATGCCCTTTTCACGCAGGAAGGCGATGAACGATATCGTTTGAATCGTCTTTCCTAGACCCATCTCATCGGCAAGAATGCCATTGAGCCCATTTTCGTACAAAGACTGTAGCCATTCCAGGCCTTCCAACTGGTATGTCCGCATCAAACCTCCTGTGACCAAATCTGGCTGCTTTGCTGAGCGCAAGTTTTGCATACCGATATCACCAGGCTTAACATCATCCTTGGATTCCTCCGCAAGAGCTTCCGAGATAGATGCTTGACCAGCCTTTTCCTCCAGATCCTTCTTCGAAAGGTAGTCCGAGATCTTGCCGGTCTTCTCAGTCTTCGTGTTCTTGGCAGGTCGTCCTCGACCACGCCGAGGCAACTCTTTCGTCTCGCCTGTCCCTTCCTCTTCTGCTGCTCCCTTTCGTGTAGTCCGCTTTTGGCTGACAACAGCTGCTTGTTCTGCCTTCTCTTCTTTCTTAGCAGCACGCTGCTTGCTCTTCTCATCTTTTGCTGTTTCGACATCCTCCTGCTGTGTCATTTGCTGAAGCATGATGGTCGAATATAGTTTGCTCTGACTTAGCAAGTACTCTAGAGCCTTGTACTTGGTATCGACGGCACTCGATCCTCCTTCCATGTCCTTCTTGCGGTCGGCAGCGAGCTTGCGTTCTCGCTTAGCATCCTCCTTCTCTCGGGCTTCAGCCATCTGCTCCTCCTCTTTCTGCATCGCTTCTGTGAGTCCATTGTCGCGTGTCTCTGGTGATGTCGGTGGTGTCGTCTCCGCCGAAGCGACGGGTTCTGAAGACATGGTGGCGTGGGAAACCAAGATGATGGTCTCAGCCTTGTCGCAGCAGATAGTAATGTCTTTGGATGGATATTCTTCGATTCAAACGGACAAGAAACACAAAAGAGAAGCAATGTGCCTCCTCAAACGCGAAATGCAAACCAAGCATTCAAGCCCAAGGCGCTCAATGGCATCGATGTCATCACTTTCGCCCCACGACGCGTGAAAGACACGCGATCGTAAATGGGGATCGATCGGATTTGCATGCCGCTATCCCGCATTGGGGAGTAGCGCGACCCGCCGGCCAGGTACGATCTCACTGGGCTTGCCTTACGACTCGCAACGTCCACCTCACTCGAACTACCGCAAGGTAAGATGCAGTATACCATGCTGAGGCCAATTGTTGGGACTAACCGAAGCCGAGATTTTACCCTTCAATGACTGGCTACTGGTTGCCGACATGAACATGTCAGCAATCACGCTCTATAGGTCAGTCTTGTGCTGCCGTCCCGGTCATGTATACATCCTCAAGCCATTCATGTGGGTACGATTGCCACTTCCTCACCACCATTGTCCGTGTACAAAGCAGTTGCCTTTCAGCGTCAGCAACCACTGCTTTGTATCGTGTATTGACTGCTGACCTTCCACTGTGTCTCAAAATGCTTTCCAACATGACCATCCACACGCAGAGCCAGTCTAGTGCGAAGGCAGCAAAGTATCATCAAAGGAGTATCCAGTCAAAAGCAAAGTGTTACAGAGCATGCTACCATGGAGCCGGATCCTCCCAGCGAACAATATGGTCGCGGCATGCGCAAGAGCCGCAGAAGTTTGCGAGCAAAGCAAGCCGCCGGCCTTGACGACGAGGCTATAAAGCAACTCTCCCGGCCCTCCAACGGGACAATCAACCCCTCGATGATCATGCAGCCAAGCGCGACATTCGAACCGACACCGCAGCAGCTGAACAAATTGATACCTACACCTGCCAACAACATGGCCGAGGGCAAAGCTCCGGCACGCGGCAACACGCCCATGTCTACTACCGATAGCCATGATTTCGCATACAGCTCAAGCACTGCCACGTTGGCCGCACAAAATGCTTCGCAAAGCACCGCCCGTCAGCCGTCAAGCAATGTATCTACCTTGGCCGGAGATGTTGCCGCCGCGTTCCACACCAAGCAGCCTGCCCTGCACCCGCCAGTACCACAAAGCCAAACAAGAGCTACTCCTGGCAAAGTGATCGACTCGGCACAACCTACTCCCATCAAGGAGCCCACACCCACCAAGCCGCTGGCAAAAGTCACCAAGCCACAAAAAGGCAACAAAAAAAAGGCAGCTAAGCGCGCCGCACCACAAAAGCAACCTAAGGAGACGCCAACAGTGAAGAAAGACACCCAAAAGCCCGTCCCAGCTGATCCGGAGCTTTCGGCTGCCAGGTTTCATATCTACCAATGGGAGCACCCTATCCCGACGGACTTCCTCAACCTTTCTGATGAGTGGAAGGCCGCGAAAGCATACGTTGACGACGAGGAAGGCAAGAGGGACGACGCTCCCGAACTCGACGACTGGGACGAGTTCGTCGGGACCGACAACATGCTTCTGCCCATCCCACTGAAAATCGGGATCGCGCTGAACTTTGTCAGTCGCGCAAAGCGCGCGTACCGCGCCGGCAGATCCTTCGCCAGCTTCGAGCAAGAAGAGCTCGCCATCGACAGCAAAGCAGGAGCAAACGCCATCAAAGACCCGTACGAAAGAAAGCTGGCTCTGCGCGACGCCCTGGACAACGACACCCGCTTGGCCGTCTACGAGCAGCTCAAAGTCCGCCTGTGCCATGAGATCTGGCTGCAGCCGTATCCGGAGGCGGACGAAGAGGCAGCACCGCCGCACGCGAACCTTTCGTTCAACGAGGCTGGTCCCTCGAGCCATCGTCAGCCGCTTCGCACAGAGCCTGAGCTGCCTGGACAGTTCAGGGAGTTGCACCAACCTCAGGGCGGCAAGCCGCGCATGTCGTAGAATGGCATCGGTGGACTTGGAGCTGGGGATGCGGACAGGTTTGACGGCTCGAGACTGGATTTCAACGATAGCGACGTTGAGAAATGAGTGAAGTGGTAGGAGACATGAGCGATTTCGAGGAAAAAGCACTATCGTTCTTGGGTAGCGATCGTTTCAACAAGCGCTTTTTTTTTGGGTAATGAGCGAAACCAGCGTTTACGATCAAGCGTTTCTTGTTTTTGCTATACGATCAAGATACCCCTTGGGATGGAGAGCTGCAAATAGATCCATTCGTTCGCGAGATCAACAAAAGGCCACTTTGCGGCTGCTAACAGATGCGCTGGGCAGTCTCCATTCCTTCGAAGAGAGACACAAAAGATGCATTGAGACGCGGTGAATAGTGATGCGTGGAGCAACTAGCAATCATAGTCACCTGATTACAGACTGCGATCACTGAAGCACGTGTAAACCAGTCGTCAGCTGACAACTAGCATGTGAAGGTAAGACTAGGTATGAGTATCTCTTCCGATCCAACTCACTGCCTTATCCACAACCACACACCACTCAATCTCATCTCCTCCCCTTCCAACAACTCACCTCGACAACCACAACCACCACAACACCAACCAAAATGGGAGGCTCTCGACGTCCCGCAATCAACGCGCAATTCACCATCTGCGCCCGCACCCTGCACGCAAACCCAGACGACCAACAAGACGCCGCAGTCCAAGTCGCAACCCGCGACCCACAAACCATCACCTCCCCCGCAAACGCAAAGAAAATCGCCACCTGGGCCTCCGCCGTCGAACTCGAGATCCTAGTCGCCTTCAAAGTCGACCCCAAGCGCTACAACATCTTCCTCCACGCCCTCGCCCCCGCCGACCAACCCTGCCCCGAAGCCAAAGAAGTCCGCAGCCTCAACTACCTCGACCTCAGCGACTCCAAACCCACCGTCAACGGCGCGTACGAAGTCCATTTCATCCTCAAAGACAAAGTCCCACCGCCGAGCGTCGAGGAACTCCGTTCGTGGCAGGCGCGCTGGGATATCACCGCTGCTGATCCGGCGGCGCCGTCGGAGAAGACGACTGTTACGTTCTGCCAGCTGAACAAGCGGCCTATGCGCATCGATCTCGCCAGTCTGATGCGTCCTTCTCCGTGTGACGTCTACAGCGCGATGCGCAGCAGGCTCGGTCTGATGTCTGAGAAAGACTTGTTCGAGGCGAATTTCGAAAAGGTCTTTGGGGTGGATTTGGGGAAAGACGAGGTTTCGTTTCATTTTACTTCGGAGGAGTGCGAGGCTGCGCGGCCTATCGATGAGTTAAGGACTGTGCCTTTTCAGGCGGGTCGGGCTGTTAGGGTGCATATTCGGGGTGAGGGTGAGAATGAGCAGGGTGAGAATGAGCAGGGCGAGGAGGTGCCTGTTGTTACTGAAGTTGCGAAGAAGAAGAAAAAGAAGTCTAAGAATGGGAAGAAGAAGAGGAGTCGGGAGGCGTGAGGGGGAAGGATCGCTTCTTGACCCGCATGAGAGGTCCCTTTGGCTTGCTATTGGGCGCCCACCGGAGATCCTCTTGAGACGTCCTGAGTGGCTCTTTGCGGACACAGACGGTCAGTCCGCCGTGTCGACGACTGGGCATGGTAAACATTGGTTTTTCTCATTTTTCCCGGCAAATCGATTATCGATGCCAGCATTTCTATTGTTCTATTAGCATTATCCACCCAAGACTCAGAATCACCCAGCCTGCCATTGATCGAACCCAGGGATCCTACCCCGATTCAAGTCCTGCATCTCATGTACTAGTAGGTCGATCGTTCAGACAGACCCTTGTTCCGAGACTAACTCTTGCTTTCGCCTAGAGTTTCTCACTGATAAAAAAAGGTTTCTCACTTCGGCAAGCGGCGCGATTCGCGATGCTGCTTGACTGAGATCACCGCCATCCACAGACTAAGAAGCCTATATCAAAACATCGTTAGCGACAGTCTTAAACCACAACACCTCCGAGAGTAATTCATCATCCGACACTTACTCAAGAACCATCGCAATGATCAACACCAAAGCGCTGAGAGCCGCCGCCGCACCCGAACTGCCACTCACGATCCCTCCCGTAACGACGAGAACAGCAAGCCAGAAGACGACTTCGAGGCAGTTCAAGATCGCGTTTGCTTTCGTGCTGGCCCACTTGCGGAAGCGGAGGGTGTGTTCGGTTAGGAGTTGGTAGGTGATCACTATTAGGGATTTGATGCCCTGTGTTGTTGAGAGATTGTTAGTGGACTGGCCTGTAATCGAGGTGGAGTCGTCGGTTGTTTGGCTTACCAGTGTGATCGCAACGGTGTTGGCTCTAGAGGCGGGAGGGTTCTTGATCGTTACTCTGCCGATCGACAGGAAGATAGCGAGAACGATCAGTACAATCTGAATAACGTGGACGAGGGTCTTCCGTCGCTCGTCGAAAAGGGTGTCGATTCGCATCATGTATTTGGGTTTTTGGTCGTCGATTGTTGATCAAGATGTTGATCCAGAGTTGTTTGAGATGTAGAGGAAGGCGGAGCTTCGGTGTCGAGTGTAGATAAACGCTACTTTGAACGACAATGAGAGGGCGACATGACTGTCAATAAGTAGGAATTTCTCATAATGATACGGCGCAGGATGTAGTGTCGTTTGACCAAACAAGCTGTACGTGGTCGGTGTGCCTGGGTTCAAAGACCGGACCCTCGCGCCGAAACCGAGGTCCTGCGCCCCAAATCGAGCTCGAAGTGGCTCGCGAAAAACCCGAGCTGATCTCCTCTGCGCGCTCTCATTGGTCAATAGGCGATCTTGATCGATAAGGAATGTGAATCTTTCCCCAAAGCCTTGTGAGACATCCAATTCGATTGAACTCCATCAACACTTCGGTGGATTTGATTGGGGAGTCATGGATGCAAGCACTCTCGGACGCACAGTCGACCACCTCGGTTGTTGAGAACGTCCTGAAGATACCAATTGTGTTGGAGTTCCAGGACCTGTAGGCGGCAACACCCTGCTGCCAAAACTTTAGGGATTGCCATCAGCCACCCAGTCCGTGATCTCGTTACAAGTCTGCTCGACGAAATCGTCGTAGTGAGGTCCCGGCATGAACAGGATCATATGAGCGTTGACCTCGTCGTTCGTCGCCATCATCACCTTCTTCCACAAAGGATCAACTTCTCCGTCTTTTCGGCGAGCCAATCTGCAAAAGTGAAGCTCTTCCAGATCCGCAGTAGTATGCGTAGTCTTCTGCTGCGAGTCTTCTGCACTCTGCTCTGTCCCATCAAGCAGATCAGACTGCTCATCAGTTTCCGATCCCTGGCTGCCTTTGATATAAGTCTTCTCGATATACCGCTTGCCGGCTCGTCCTTTGTAGCTTGCCGTGTAGAACTGGACGAAACGGACTCGCGCGTGAACGCCCGCGTTCGCTGCTTTGGTGGCTGTATGATCGAGTCTCCGCAAGGCGTTGTATTGTTGTTTGAGGCGTTTGGAGTTCAGAAAGCAGCTGCCGAATTTGAAGTGATCTACCCAGTGGTTGAAGCTTGCGGGAATGAATCCTTCGTCTCTGTGCTTTCTTGAGAAATGTTGGATGTTCTCCCACCAGCTGCGGTTCTGTATGAGGACATCGTTTGCAAATGGCGGGTTGTAGAACGGATCCGATTGGTCATCATTGGTCTTCGAGGAAGTCTTTGTCAGTTGACGAGTAACATGATCGTGATGGTTGACAGGGCCGGAGTTTGCCTTACATGGGGGGTTTCGGTGCTGTGTGATTGAGTCAAAGTCGTCCCTGGGGTGTTGATTTGTTGTATAGAAACCACGCCAGCTTTGGAACGGAACGGACTCAATACACCAGCCAAGATGACACGGTTCTGCGCGCCAAGTAAAGGCGCATCCATATGAACAACGCCGAGTATTCTGTGTTTCCGTGCAGTACTGCTTTTGTCTCGCTGTACTTAACATCAGCAGATTGAAATCAGCTACATGACTTGACGGTCCTTACATACCAGGAGCACCACTTCCTCGGCCAAAAGGCCTCCCATCGAATGTCCAACCAAGATCACATCGGTGTTCGAGTCCTCAAGTGCAGATAGCCAGTGGCTCAAGTTTTCCGTGGCCAGATGAAACGCTTTGTACGTCTTATATCGGGGGTAGATCTTCGAGTGGATCGCATGGGTAGCCGCAAGTCTCTCTTTGAGCTTCATGTGTACATGAAAAGGGAAGGAATAGAAAGAAGCTTCGCTTCCGACAAAACCGTGGATGTAAACCAGTAGGAGTCTGCGTTTCTTGTCTGGGCTGTCCTCGGCGTATGAAGGAGCCAGTGATTGAGTGGATGCTGTTCTTGGATCCAGTAGGGGAGGGTGTAAATGGGAAGATGGGTCTGCCATGTTTTGGGAGCGAGGTGTACACTCTGACGACAGATCCTGATTTTCGTTGGAGAGCAGAAAGAGAAAAGAACGCCACTGGAGTTGGAAAGAAAGAATGTACTGTAAGTACCTGGAGAGATACTGGTACATTTTTATTATTATTTTTTACCTTCACGTTCTTTCGAGGTTCCGCAAAGAAACCCTCCAGGTCGGGATAACCGTATACCTAGGTATTCGGGTTCCATGAAACAAGCCCCAGATGCGTAGATCCACGCCATGCCACACTCATTTCCACGGGTTGGATGTGACATGGTCGTAGTCAAGACGATTGGACAGATCGTACACCAAATTTCGATATACGAATGCGAGCTCTCGCAAAGCGGACCGAGCCTCAGCCACAGTACGCGGCCATTTCGGTGTGGTGTAGTTGCGGTAAGGCTGAGCATGCTTCTATTCTTGATGTTCAGATGACAGATGACAGATGATTAGGCAGTTATGTTTATCTTATATCTGACTGATGTGAACAAGTAAGAGCTTCCATCTGAAACTCTCACTGTGTCATTTTTTTTTAATTGTCAATCCATCCCATCAAGAAACCTATCGTCCAAACCCGAACCAACCCTTCTTCTTCTCCTGCACAGGCTCAGCCGCAGGCTCATCCACATCCATTGCACTGGCAGCCTCCTCGGGCACAGCGACCGCCGGCTGCTGGCCAGGCCTGTTGGGGTAATCGATGTAATTCCACGCAACATCCAAGAACAGCGGCTTGACAGGCACAGGCTGGATCTTCGGCGGGTAAGAAACTAGGTTGGCAAGATCGACTTGCAAGCCAGGTGCAGGGTAAGCGTCTAGGTTCTGCACGGCGGGAGCGGCGGAAGTCATGTTCTTCTTCGCCGCGATGGCGGAGTTTGTGGACAGCTTGTGCAGCTCGACGAGGGCGTGCGTGCGGGAGAGGAGCTTTTGGATGTGCGAGCTGAGGTTTGAGGTTTCGGAGGAGGGGATGTCGAGGGTGGGGGGTGTTGATGTTGTGGCATCTGAGGCTGGTGGCGGGTGGGCGGAGAGCAGGTCTTGGGCGCGTTTGAGGAGTGCAAGGGCGTTGAGTTGGTTGTCAAGCAGGGCGTGCGAGTAGGAGATGTTGATGCACTTGAGGGCGCGGAAGTAGGCTGATTTGCCGTCGAGCTCGCGGACGAAAGTCTCGTCTCTCATTGCACCGCGGAGATCTTTGATGGACTCGACGCTTTGAATCGTGGCATCGTAGAGAACTACGCGCTCCCGCAGGCGAGCCAACTTCCGGCCTCTGCCTTCATCCTTGTCGGGGTACTCGGTGCCGTCCTTGCGTAAACGTTGGGGCTTCTTCTGCTTCTGTGCCTCGAAAGTCAAGCCGTCGTTTTCGCCGATGAGGATCCTGTTGCGACCGACTCGCCACGACACGAGATCGTAGTTCACTGCCAGACTGGTAACACGGAGATCCTGCATCCTCGCATCGCCCTCGTCCACTCTCTCCTTCTCCAGCTCGTCGGTGGCACGTTTCGAAGCGTCCGCAGCGTCTTGAGAAGCAATCAGAATGTCGTCGTAAGCAGCCGCCTTCTGACCCGCCGAAGCAGAGGGATGCTCTGCCAGGTAAGCCTTGAGCTTTGCCTCAGCAGCAGAAACCGAAGCCAGTGCCTGTCCAATAGAAGCGTCAACAATGTTCGCCCGTCTCCCTCTCCAAGTAACGAAGTCCGGCACCTGCAAAGCTCCAGTCTCCTTCCCCTCTCCATCCTCCGTCTTGGGCTTCTCCTTCAAAGCAAAAGAATCAACAGCCTCCACCAACTGCACAGCCTCCTCATCATCTTTAGGGAAGTATCTCCTTGCGACAACCTCAATCGCAATAGTCCTGCTCAGCCTCGCCTGGTAAGCCGCATACCGAATCGTCGGATCCACGGTATTCGCCAATAGCTCCCTAAACACCTCCTTCTTCTCCTTCTCCCACAGCGCCGCATAGCCCACCCGCGCCTCACTCCAGCGCCTCAAGCAGTGCTGCCACCTCACCTCCCCGCCCTCCTTTTGCACGCCCTCAGCCTGCTTCTCAAACTCCTCCGCGCCAGCCAGCATAGCAGTATAAGTCCTGGCCTCGAGCAAATCCCTCTCCGGCCCAACCTCCCTCAGCACATCCACGAGCTCTTGCGCCGTCTTAGCCGCTTTCCACAGCTTCGAGCAGATCTGCGCTCTCGCACTGCCAGTGATGCCCTTCTCATCTTCCGTGTGAGAGTTCTTGATGTGCAGCGCATGCGCCCACGCGCGCTCGGCGATCAGCAGCTGCAGGTGCACGAACTCGACATTTGTCTTGACGTCTGCTGCTGTGAGGGGTTTGCGGGCAAATTTCTCGCGCTTGGGAGTCGTGCGGCCTAGGCGTTTGCGAATTGCGAGGATTTGGCGCGAGAGCTGGGCGCGGTAGGTTGCGTGATCGGCGATTAGGAGGGTCTCGCGCTTGCTGGCGAGGAAGGTAGTGATGTCCATGGCGGGTTGTGTGTTTTTTGCTGGATTGGTTCGGGCCAGTCCAGTTCAGTTGTGAGGATGTTGAGACTCGAGAGGTATAGGTGGTGGAATTGTTGGCGAGTGGTATTTGCGGGGCATTACCAAAAGCAACGTGGAGAAGCCATGAACTGTTCTGCCAAGGCCGTGATGTAGAACATATATCTACGGTAAGAAGGTACTAATGGCATGATGAGAACTGCGATGCATCTTCATGAGAAATAGAATGATTTTGAAAACAAAGGACACGTCAACGACTTGCAAGCTACATTCTTGTTGCAGAGACACACCTACAACGGTCGAGTGCCCATTGGAACCCTGATTGTAATGTCAAATGTTTGCAATTGCCTGTGTGCTGTATCTAAGGATATCCAATCAACCAATTCAACTCCATGCTGTGGTATATGCCGGTTCGATGCTGGCTAGGTATCTGGAATGCCAACGCCAACCAGTTCACCCGGCCCAGCCCAATAGCTCCGATCGCAAGCCTCTGGGTATCGCAGAAAAACCAAGAACCTCATGCTGTGCCACCTAGCCCACAAAATCCATGAAGTTAGTAGGCCGATTACCAGCCAGTCGCACTCTCTCACTTGAAAAGATCCCTCAGCTCCTCAATACGCTTCTTGGCCTCCTCTGCCTTCGTCATCTTCTTGTCCATGCTCAACGTCGCCAACTTGGTCTTCTTGTCCTGCAGCCTCAGCAGCGCCTCCTCAACGCTGTCCTTCATGATGAAGTGCACAATCTCGACCGCACGCTCCTGACCAAGGCGGTGAACACGATCGATAGCCTGCTGCTCGACACCGGGGTTGTACTGCGGCTCCATCATGTAGACTTTGTTGGCCGCCGTGAAGTTGAGGCCTTGGCCGCCAGCACGGATGGACACGAGGAGGACAGTGATGGCTGGGTCGGTCTTGAAGTCGATGAGGACCTGAGCGCGCTGCTTGACATTCATGCTGCCGTCCAGGCGGACGTAGGTATGGCCAGCCTTCTCGAGAGCGTGCTCGAGAAGATCGAGGTACGAGGTCCATTCGGTGAAGACAACGCTGCGGATCGGTGGCTCACCAGGAGCGAGTGCGGCAGTCTCATCGCGAGACTTCTCAAGCTCGTCGAGCAAGGCACGGACCTTGGTGGATGGGCCGGAGTAGGTCTCGGAGGTCCAGGTCGTGCGGCGGAGCTTCTTGACGCCAGGAGCGTGGTCCTCGGCGTAGCTCTGCATTTCTGAACGGAGGAGCTCGAAGAACTCGAACCTGATGTAGGTCTCGCAAACCTCGCACTCATGATAGTTGTCGGGGCGCAACATTGGAGGAACAGTCCTTTCGACAAGGTCCTCCTTGCAGCCTGGACAGTAAAGATGGTAGCAGGGTGTAAGATAGCCGAGGAGTTTGTCATCATCTTCGTCAGAGGAAGATTCCTCATCGTCTTCGCCGCTCTGAGAGCCCTTCAGGCCGGAGATATTTTGGCTGCATTTGCAGCAGAAGTCCATGTCGTTGTCGGCCTGCATTTTGAGCAGCTCGTAAGCCTGGTTGGGGGAGATGAACTTCTTCGTGGCTGCAGCTTCGATGTCTGGCTCGTCTCCCAAGTCGATTGCGTTGCTAGCGTCCATGCCTTCAAGCTCCTTCAGGTCCTCCTCGTTCAGCATCTCGCGCCCGTGGTTGGAGATCATGCGCAGGCGCAGCAGTGACTTCAAAACATGCGCGTAGCTCTTGCCACGCAGAGTGTTCGACTCACCACGCATCATGCCCTTGAGCTGCATGTTCGACTTGCTAGCAAACTGATTGTAAAGCTGCCTCTCCTCTGGCGTGAAGTCAAGCGTCATGTGCACCTCGTTGCGACCCTTCAGGCCAATGTTTTCCTTGCCACGGCGAAGGGTGATGCTGTCCACCAGCAAGCGGAGGTTCGGAATGACAGTCGGATCGCCCTGCTTGAAAGGAGCGATGATGTACTGTGCCCATGCGATTCCTTCATCAAAGGGTTTGATGCGCAAGAAGCGAATCAGAGCACCAAGATCCTCCAAACGGTTCTGGACCGGCGTGCCGGTCACAGCCCAGCGGCGCTGAGCGTGGAGAGCACAAGCTCCCTTAGCGCTGCGGGTAGACGAGTTGCGAATGGTGTGTGCTTCATCAAGGACGATCCGGAACCAGTTGAGGGAAGCAAGTGCCTTCTTCTTCTTGAGTGCATCCGACCATTCCGAGGCGACGGTGCCGTAGGTCGTGAAAACGACGTCGAACTTTGCCAGCGCTTGCACATCCTGGATGCGATTAGGGCCATGATAGACGTAGCAACTGAGCTTCTCCTTGCGCACGTGAGCGGTTATCTGCTCAGTCCAGTTGGACAACACAGAAGTTGGGCACACGATGAGTGTGCCTTGCCCATTGCGCGTGACGCCCTTCTTCTGGAGCTCCTTTGACGGCTGCTTGATCTTGAAAGCGTGGGCGTCCGAAACGGTGTCGGCGACCAAAGACAAGATGCTCAATGTCTTTCCGAGACCCATCATGTCGGCGAGAATACCGCCATACACGGGCTCTGGCTTCTCGCGCAGCTCTTGGCCAGTGATGACATTGTACCAGACCGTGTGGCCGGAAACCTTGGTCGCCTGTTTCCACAGTGAGAACTTTGCAGTGTCTTTGTTGTCTTCAAGAGTCTCATCGTGCGACTCGTGGTCTGTGAGGAAATGCAGGCCTTGCTTTTGGTGGGGCAACAGAGGCGTGGAAATGATCTCCGGGTTTGCCTCTTTCTCGGGCAGCTTCTCATTGGTCACCAGACTGTCAAACATGGTAGAAACGTCCTGGGTGATCTGCTCAGTCGTGCGTGTGGTATTGGAAAGGTAGCTGGGCCTGGACGACGAGCCGATTTGCTGCGTCTGATAAATCTGGGGCAGCTGGGGATTGATGATCTTTGTAACACCAGCTTTGCTGTTGTCGACTGATGTTGGAGTGGCCAGGAAAAGAGATTTCTGGGAAAGGAATTTGCCAACGCGCGCAGTAGCTCCGAGTTTGCAGTACAAGATCGCTTCGACCGGCAGGTTTTGAGAGACGGCGTCGCCGACTTTCTCTGACGGGCCACGCTTGCGAGCACTCAAATAGGCGGTGACGCGGAATCCACTGACATTTGAGCCGGTCATCAGCTGTGACAGCGGATCTGCCTGGAGAATAGCGAGTTTGCCGAACACGTGGTTTGTCTTGTCGACCAACTCAACGACGGCATCTCTTGTGGTCTGGGTAGCAGGTTTGCGGAGTGTGATTCTCATTCTCGGCCAATGATCTCTGCCGATGAAAGTGCCGCATTCTGGGACGCGATGAATGTTGGCTCGACACGGAAGCACACCAATGCAAACGTTCTCCTCGGCGGGATCAAGCTTTGGCTTCGCAGTGCCGCCAGTGATCACCACATCGTCGTCGTCGGCAGTCAAATCGATGGTACCGGGTACCGTGCCGTTGGCGGCCTGCTTCTTGCGAGCCTCCTTAAGGTGTTCGCCAAGCATGCCACTGCTACCGGTGCCGCTGTGAGCCACCTTTGCCTTCTTGGTCTCAGCGTCTCCCTCGGTCTCCTCGCCCTGGCGCTTTGGACGGCGCATAAACGAGCCGTCTCGCTCGACTGTGTTGTTGTAGCCAGGAAGGAGGTGGCTCATGCCGATTTGGTTTTGCTGTCCATTGGGATGAGCGACGGACGCGAGATCGGAGATGTCGCTGTTGGTGTCGAGTCTGGCCGGGCCAACAGCCGCAGCAGCCATGGGGCCATCGGTGGACTGCACTTTGCGTGTCTGCTTTGGGCCTGTTGGGTTGGTCAGCTGCCAGTTGGCGGTGCTGTACGGGCTATTCTCGGAAACACGAGCAGGCGGCGGCTTAGAAAAGTCGATGGTAGGCATGTTGATGGGAGTGCAAGGAAAGGGAAAGGTGCGCAAGGACTGTTGATGTGATCGTCGCGATGTGGTGTGGTGTATGGAGTATGTAGGTATTGGGCTCTTGGTGGCGTGCCGAGTGCCCGTGTTGATGCAAGAATAGCTCGAAGGGTTTGTTAAGAGATGTGTGTGAGAGGGAGTAGAGGGATTGGATGTCGAGTGGGTGTGCGCAATCGATGTTGGTATTGGTAGTGTTGGTTGTTGGGGTAAAAGTTGGGGTGTCGTGGTGGTTCTTGACTGTGCGCAAAGCGGCACCTGTGGTAAAGTAATCGCTCTCACATGTCACACAGCGAGGCCGAATCAGGCACCAATCGTCACGAGTCACAAAAGATCACGCGACGAGAAAGAAGCTTGTGAAAGCAGGAAGAAGAATGAGAACATGACAAGAACACTCAGTGACTGAAGAATAAGACTGTGAACATACCATAGTTCGGCGTCCGCTTTGCAGCTTTCGCCGCCTTCGCCTTTTCTTTCGCAAAGGCCTTTGGATTGAGCAATTGCGCTGGATTCATCTTCCTCAATGCTTTTTCATCCACTTGATATCTCTTTCCCCCAACAGATGTGAAAATATTCAGATCCGTGTCTTATACATATCGTGCTATCAGATGGTGGCGAAATTCCTAAAGCCAGGTTCGGCCTGTGACGCGGCGTTGTTTGCTGCTGACTTTGCAGAGTATTGTGGCGAACGTGACAAGGCGATTGCAGAGTGCGCAGTGTTCCAGAGATGCCAATGAAGAGTCCAGGTAGTGTAAGTGAATCGATGGAGTGAAGTGAGATGGTTGTGGATCCTCTGAACATATCGAAGCGCGGACGTTGGAAAGCGCGACAGACGGGAGCGGCCGTTGAGTGCCTGCCTACCTAAATAAGGAACCATTGGAACGAGACCGAAAGATACAAAAAGAATACATGATTGGCTGAATACATGTGATTCAAAGGTGCAACGTGGCTTTCGTCAAGCCTTCTCTGCATATCAAAACTAGGTATATATGCTTTCTCGTCTCGGTATAGTACATCACAACGTAGCATAGCATAGCATAGCATAGCATAGCACAGACCAACGTCTCTCCTACTTCCAAACCTCAACACCAAGTAAAGACCGGCGGCTTGCTCTTCACCATCTCCAGACGCTCCACAATAACCTTTCGCCGACTACCCTCCTGATCCCTCGCAGCACCAAACCCAAGATCTCCCTCGCCCTCTTCATCGTCCTCATCGCCATACACGCCCCTGTGAATAGCAAAGCTCGACCTTCGCTTCCCATGGTCCCAGACGCGGCGAGTCGAAGGGACGTCGTATGACATGCGCGGCTGGGCGATCGTCGTGGAAGTTGAGCGCAAAGCAGCCGGACGCTGAACACCGAGGAGGGATGCCGACGAAGGGACGTCGAGGCTTTGCGCCAGAGGCATATCGACATTGGTCGTTCGGATTTGTGGGATGTGGTCTGAGCTGTTCTGACGGGACTGGTTGAAGGGGTTCTCGCTTGCTTCGCGTTCAGGCGTCAAGTTGCCCAAGCCGAGGAGGTCGAGCTGCGGTTTTGCAGGTGCTGATCCGTACGCGGCGCTGATGTCTAGCTCTTCGTGCTCCTCTGTGATACCTCGGGGACGCGCGTGCAAGTCCTTCGCTTGTTGGCGCATCTCTTCCGAGGGCCTATTCATTGGCACTGCCACGGGGATATCGACCAGATCGTCCCAGACACATACGCGGTTGCGACGGGTGAGCTCTAGGGGTCCGTGGTCGGGAGTCTTGAGGGTTTCGACGACGTTCCAAGCCTGTCCTTTCATAACGGCGATCTGTCGAGCGAACATGCGCTCTTTGAAGTCCGCGTCGAGTTCAAAGCAGTTACGGAGCTTGACTTGTGTGTCTGACCACCAATCTTTCGATGTGAGTAGTGGTAGGAAATGGCGTCTGGTCTTCTCTGAGAACGGACGGCCAATCAAGCTGACTGGGAGGAAGAGCCAGCCGAATGGATAACTTCGCCAGGCATCGGGGTGCTTCCAAGGCCAAGAAAGTGAGTTGTCGATAGCGCCTAGCCGGGGAACTGCATTGTCTCCTTCTTGTGACGGAGAAGCCGTCATGTTATCTCGTCGTCGATTGTATTCTGTTGCATCACTGGGGTCAAGGTGGCCGTTCTGTTGCCTCTCTTCGGGTGGTTTTGCTACAATTTCCGCCGTCTGCTTCTCGGTGTCGATCCGTATCATCCAGTTGTCTGTTCCTCTGTCCGTATTTCTCATGATGTAGTCCAAGACAACCAACTTTTCCAGCTCTTCTCGGAAGCTCTCTTGTAGAGCATCTGACCAAAATCCATGCCTCGCCCGATCTTGGCTCCGGTTGTTCAATCCCTCTTCCTCATCGCTGTCACCTTCTTGCTGACTTCTTGGTCTGCAGTCTTCTGTCCACAGCGTTTTCCGCTTTCGTCGAGGCGCATCTCTGAATGCGCTATTCTGTTGATCCGGCCAAGGGTGTTCCTTGAAGAATTCTGTGGCACCCTTGAAGCCTCTGAGGAACACCTGGAACGATCCTTGCTTTTCCGGTAAGGGCTTCTTCTTCCTGTAGAATGCTCTCCGGTCCCAAAAGTCGTAGAAGAAGCTTTTGCTCGATAGACTGACAACCTCAGTGTATGGGACGATGTTTGTCCGTAGCTGGCAATCAAGCACATATGCCGCCGCCTCGGAGACGTAGGACAAATTGGGAATCAAGCATGCTCTGCCGAAGAAGAACGGGAACAGGTTCCTGTGTATCCACTTTGTCCATTTTGGGTTCTTGCTGGCGTACGGTTCCTCGTCTTTTGGCTTAAACACTCCCAGGACTTTCCCGCTCGTATTCCTAACAAAGTAGCTCCCACTGCTCCCTTGTGCAATGAGTGTTGGATGTAGGCCCAGCTCAATCGCGGTCCTCACGCTTTCCACCATGTCGTCGAATTCCAGCTTCGACAATCTATCACCATCTGAATGGTCCGCTTCCAATTGCTCCTTCGTAGCAGGACGTATCCATTCTGGTGCTTGGAAGACTGAGTGGTGGATCTCCAGATGCTCGTCATCCGCCGACTTTCCCTTCACTCTCCGTATCTTGAAACGATCCTTGATTTCATCCGCCCAGCGCTCTAACCGTGCATTGATAGCCTTGATGTCGACACCGCTATTAGCTCGTTTGCGTCGATTGGGTCGGCTTGGTGATGTTTGTCCGGAAGGTATGTGCATGTGGTCACGGCGCTTCGGCTGTACGGGCTCATACGAGCCATCTTGCGAGATCGTTTGTGTGTTGGAATTGCGAAAGGGATCGTCTTCGTCTGAGATATAGGGTTCTTCCTCTTCCTCGGCTTGGGCGATGCGGGCGTATCCTGTGGGTTGGCGAGGCATTGTGATTGTAGTGTGTGATTTCGACCATCAATTGTCTCGAGTTACTGGATGTCGTATGAAGATCAAGGGAATGACCGAGAGAAGTCGAAGTTGTCGTGCTTGTTACATGTGAGAGCGTGTGTCGGCCGGCCTGTCTACCATACTTGGCCAACATCCGGGGCAGCGACTTGACTAGCGCATCGATCCACTGCGGCTCTGCGTGACGGACCGTTGATGCCAGAGCTTATCTGTCCCGTTTGATGGACCATTCTCAGGTGATTCGAGACGGGTCGACATCATGGTCAGCATCTTTCAGTTGTGGAATCAGGACTCAAAGATATATATGTATGTAGGCAAGTAGGTACGAAGTCTGACTTCGAAAACGAAATCACTTCTCTGAAAGCCATGCATCCTCAAAATGAGACGCCGTCATTTCTAATCTCCCCTCATCGTTATTCCAGCAATTCCAATAAAGGACAGGACGCTTTATCTTATCGCTGCCCCTTATCGTTGTTTCGCGCTATTCAGTATCGTGAAAGATGGGCCATGATGGTCCTTGGTCTCCACCAAAACATCTGGTATCAACGACATTGTAATATATTATCTTTCCGCATTTCGATTGTTCCTGGCCATCTGAAGAAGGATCTAATCATTGCAACACCACGTTGCTAAATACTCATCGACAACGGACGTAACGACAACAACAACGACCTCGAGCGCTCCCCAGCAGCACAAGACTCGAGTCTCGAACTAATCAACCCTTTCAATCCAACTCGTCCGCCAATGCTCCAAGTCGCAGCCCCTCCATCGGAGCGTACTCATCAAGCACACTATCACCCCAGACAACAAGCCTCGCACCCTCCTTTCACGCTCTCTGTCACGAAGCCCGCATCGGCGTCGACCGAGCCGACAACGACGCAACATCACAAATACGGATCTGCCCATATACCAGCACTCGCTGCTTTAGCATCCCTGGCTGCCAGCGCTCCTGCCGCGCCGGTGAAACGAGAAAGTGTGAGGTACGTCCATTGCTCAGGAAGGAGCGCGTGCATTTGAGCCGCAGCGGTTAAAAGGGAGATTGGTACACATCGATAGGATGGTTGAGAATGTCAGCAATCACCAGCATAAGCATACTGTGTGAATGCATAGGAAAAAAGAAGGATGTTATGGGATCTCACACCTCAACCTTGCCCGAAAGACGCCAAGCCGACTTACCGCGCGCGAGTCGCAAGCCAGACAGAACAAATGGCTGATCCTTCACAACAGCAGCACGCATAGCACGCATTCGCCTTCACCAGCGCCCGATACCATGAGCCAACCGCAATACGCTCCAGCTGCAACTGCTGGCGGACAGCAGAATGGTCCGGTAAGTTGGTCAGCTCCGCGGCTCATTCTCGCGCGTTATCGTCTACACCTATCGATAGCGATAAGAGGATGGTTTAAGCATCCAAACCACAACCCAAACAACACCAATACCAGCTTGCTAACAACCTGCGCACAGCCCGTCTGCCAAAACTGCACCACTTCCACCACTCCCCTCTGGCGCCGCGATGAGTCAGGCTCCGTCCTTTGCAACGCCTGCGGCCTCTTCCTCAAACTGCACGGCCGCCCGCGTCCCATCTCGCTCAAGACCGACGTGATCAAGTCGCGCAACCGCGTCAAGACCTCGCAGACACCGCGCAAACACGACCGCAATGGCAACCACGCCGACAGTCCTCAGACCCACTCGCAGCCCGGTCCTGGCTTTCCCGCCGCGCATCCCGATGTCGCGCATGCGCATCAACCCTATCAGCAGACACATGGCCTGCCTCATACTGCGCAAATGGGCGGTTTGACACCAGCACAAGGGCACGATCGTGTCGCTTCACCGGGCGCCTCCCTCAGCCGCAGCGACACTCCATCTCAGCATCAGAACCCAAACATCGCACCGCAGCACCTCTTCGACAACGTCTCCATGCCCGCCGACTCCTTCGCTTCGCCTGGAACACACCACCTCGAGACACCACAGACCTTCGACGCTGTGATGGCGCAGAACAATGCGCTTCGCACGCGCGTGAACGAGCTGGAAGTGATCAACGACTTGTTCCGTGGTAGAGTCAACGAACTCGAGACATCTGAGCAAGAAGCCAAGCGCGAAGTCGAGGCTCTGAAGCGCGAGGTCGAGAGTTTGAAGAGAGGGAGTGTAGAGCAGGTTGTCGATACTGCCGTTGAAGAACACGAGGACAGCAACCCCGTGAAGAGACAGAGAACGGCCGACAGCAACGAGCACGACAATGGAGAAGCAGGTTTCGCCGAGTTCACCAGAGGAGAGGAAAGCCAGGAAGCCCAGGAGAACCAGGAAGCTCCGTCAACCTCGAGTTGAGAGCGGCGAAAAATCGCTTCGACCGGGTATTGGAAGCGCATGCAGCGACGACTGCTATCAGGCGGCCATTGCAGCAGAGCGGACCTGGCTTTTCTTCCTCTCCTTCTTTCCATCACACGTTTTTGTGTTTCGCAGCACATATACCCAATCCTCCATCCAGCCCTTGCGACAAAACGCAAAGGGCAGGGAGGAGGCTATCCCAGCATTCATATCCACATCACAACTCAGCTCTAGACAGGTATTACATTAATTGTACGATTTCAGTAAGGTGTTTCCTTCAGCTTTGGACATTGTCTCCTGTAAGAAGCCACTATTATGACACAAGCGATTCTAATCCGCCGCCGACGTTCTTTGTTCCGACACTGGAAAACACGAAGCCTGCATGCTCCATCGTTTGTTTCTGTTGTACATTCATCGCTCGCCGTGTCGAGCTTCACTTTAAGAGAACCTCGCGTTCATTGGTTTCCATCGCAATGACCGCAACAGTTTCCATCTACACGGCACATGTTCACCTCAGCACCCTCTCCACAAACCCAAACGCCCTCGACTGCAACATCAACCCAGCATGCCACAACCCCGCCAGCGACCCAACCGCCGCACCCCCACCAGCACCAGCACCAGCCCTCCTCAACCAAAACGCAACCACAACCGCCAGAACCGCCGTCCCAACCACCGTCGCCGGCCTCTTATACCGCTTCGCCAGCACCCTCGCCCGCTTCAACTGTTCCTCCCGCATCTCCTGCGTCGCAATCTCAGCAGCATGCCGTTCGAAATACGCCTCCCCATCTCGCAAGGTCTGTTTCGCGAGAGCGTGCGGGTCGCGGGTGGTGTTCAGGACGCTGTTGGGGGAGATGCGGTACCACCAGCCTCCAAAGGATGTTAGGGGGCTGAGTTTTGAGGGTGGGTGGGCTGCGTGCAGGGCTGCGGAGCGGGATATGAGGGAGTCGAGGTCGAGGGGTTTGGGGAGTTTGGAGAGGATGCAGTGCAGCATGTCGTGTTCGTCGGGTTCGAGGGTTAGGAGTTCGGGTTTGCGGGAGAGGATTATCTGAGGGGTGGGTTAGTTCTGGGTTTGATTTTGGTTTGAAGATAAAGGAGACTTGATTCGTTCTAGGGTTGGAAGGGAGCGATTTGGAATATAGCGATTGGAACCAAGCATTTGGATGGAATGACTTACGGTGGCGTATAAGTAGATTGAGGCGGCCGCTTCGTTGGTGAGGAGATAGTCGAACAGGCGGGCGATGTCGCCATACTCTTGGATCTCGTGTGCATATAGGGTTAGTGTGGCAGGCAAGGCAAAGTAGAAGGGAGCCGTTTGGCTCAAGTGCTCAAAGAGATCTGCGTCCGCTGCCTTCAGGATGGAAGGTAGTAGTTGCAAATGCGACAAGGCTCCGGTCATGGTTGGGAGCATGAAGTCTCGGATCCGCAGTAACGACAGTCGAGCCACGGCTGCAGGCGTCGTTTCGGCTCCGAGGACGAGTAGCAACACTTGCACAATGTCATGGTAGCCCTGGAAGTAGCAGAGCATGGGATGCCGCCGCAGAGTTTCGGTGATGATGTCTGAGAGCTCATGTTTGCGTGCATCTATCCGTTCATCGGACTCGTCTTTGAGGGCACATATATTAGTTTTTGTTGATCCCGAGTGGCTGTGAGGTCTGGGCCTCTGCAAAAGCAAGGTGATGCGCTTACCTGTTGGGTAGTAGACGAACGAGCGGTTGACATCCAGCTCGACTTGGCCTTCTTCTCGATGCTTTGGGAGGTCTCGCCAATCGATGGCGAAGCTGCTAGGTTGTGCATTATCGCCGCCCAGAACTAGTGGCCCTGTGATTGTGTCAGGACTCGGTCGAAATGAGGAGGCGAGAGAGGGCAAGTCTAGGTTGAATCGATACGTACATACTACACGGCGTACATCATCGTCGATGAAGCCGCCCGGCGAGGCGGCCAGGTCGGCTAAAACGTTCCAGTCGCGTCTCTCTGCTGCATGGATGATCTTCTGCACTCGAATCTGTTGATCATGGGAGAGCGGCTGGTCTCTGTGGGCGGAAAGAGGCGGCACATGCTCCAGGGAGGGTGTGGTCATGATTGTGGTAAGAGATGTGGCAGGAGTGGTCTCTTGGTGCTGGAGACAGACGCAGGGCGGCGGGCTCATGTGCGTTCGAGGCGTCGGTGTCGAGACGACGTGCGAGACGTGCGAGACGTGTGAGACGTGCAAGACGTGCGAGGATGATTTACAGGCAGGCTTTCATGCAGCGTGGGTGGTGGCTGCAGGATGAAGACGGGCTGGGCGCTTTGGTCACCGGAAGAGGAATATACACGATGATGGACGATGTGCAGGCGAGGCGAGACACGATAACCGGGCGAAGTGAATTGACGTGGCGAGTAGGGCAAGTGAGGTTGTCAGAATTGGTGTGATCGACGAGGGCAAGACTCGCGTAGATGTTGCTGTGGTCGGCGGGCGGGCCGGGGGATGCGTAGCAGATGGGACTGTTACAGTACGGTGGGAGATGGGTAGCAGGATGCCGTGTTACACTCACGACGGCGGTGGGAAGACGGCACTGATGCTTGACCGGCAGCATCGTCGCACCACGTCAGGGAAGAAAAACGCCTTGGAGTCGTGGAAGAGGTGCCGTGTCGCCCTATCGGGTGCAAACCACGCATCGCCTGCACGCTCCAGGCATCGCGCACACCCTGTCAGACATCACTTGAAAGCACTACCACTACTCTCACCTGCCTCCCATCCATCCCACCGGCGCCATAACACACGCACATGTACATGCATGCAATCCCCAGTCACGTACAGCACGACTCCGACACACCGACAGACACAACCTACCTTCCACCTATAAGCATTACACCGCACCGCAGGCTACCTAACTAATACCGTCCTGGCGGATTGCACACACACACACCATCCCTGCCTCGGTTCCTCTGCGTGAACGATTGGCGATTAGCGGACATGCCTAGTCCGACTCCAGCAGCTGCTTTCGATGCCAATCCCCGGCTCTTCCCTTGTGTCTGGATGGTGGGTTCATCATCTACCTACAGTACCTTCAAATTGATTGCACTTCCGTTGCCTGATTGCGACGCGTCTGCTCGATTGCCTTGAACACGACATCCAACTTTTCGCATGATTCATGAGCCCTCCGCAGTCCGCATCGCCCGCCTCCAATAGCGTCGCCCCGTCACATCTCCACGATTCACACATCCGACAGCACACAACACATCAAGCAAGGCATTCTCGTGAAACTCCTACCTCGTGCAACTGCTACTCGACTTGGTAACGCATACTACAGTACCCACTCCCTGCCCAATATCGCTTACCGCTCATCGGTAGATTGTCCTGCTATAACGTCTGCGCCCGCATCGTCCTATATTGTCAATCTCGCCTCAGCCTTCGCCCTATATATCCACAGCCCGCATCCACTCGCCACCTGCAGGTCATGCCCTCATGATGGCTTCTCTCCAGCCTCCCGCTGCCACCGCTCCCGCCGTCGGCGTCCTGACCAAAACCATCGTTCGTTCCCCGGTCTGCAAATTCATCCTTCACGCCCGTGTCCGACACCCAGACATCAATGACGTAGTCTTCGTCGGAGAGGACTTCGTTCACGTCAAGCAAGTCAAACGAAATGGTGATGTGTGTCATCTCGAACACGTGGCCACAAAAGACGACTTCGGCACCAGGATCAAAGCTGCCAAAACTTTCACCGTCGATCCCAACTCGACCCAGGATGGAGACGACTTCATCAAGACCGAGCTGGCAGACAGCCAAAGCAAGCGTACAAACACTACGCTGCCTCCGCAATTTGTGGTACTCACACTCGAGTCCGATGACCTGCTCTTCCTGTACCTGAAGGATGACGGTAGTGGAGTATTTGAATTCGTTCATCAGTCATGTCCGATGCCATCATACGACAACGCCATACACCAAACTGGTGACCATCTGGCCATCGATCCATACTCGCGAGCTGTGGCCGTTGCAGCGAGCGAAAGAGAAGTCATCATCTACTCTTCCAAGCCTGCAGAACAGCTCCGTCACGAGCTTGGGACAAATCTCCCTGATTGGTGTCCTGTGTCGTCACAACGCCCTCTCACGGTGACTGGAGTAATTCAGCACCTGGAATTTTTACGCCCTCCGGACAAAGACCCCGATCACATCATTCTCCTCGTCGTCGTGATCGATCAACGCAGAACGAAAGCTTTGTGGATCGACTGGTACGGTAACACCCGGCTCATACATGCGACGGTTCACCCCGCACAACCCATCGACGCCCCAAGGACTGCTTCAAATCTGCTCATCCCAATTCGCGACGCTGCATTCCTCATGATCACAGGCAGTGAGATGAAACTACACAAGGACATACTCTCTGGTTCTATGCGAAGCCTCAGCCTCAACCCAGCTGTACCGCAGACGAACTCCCCAGGCCAATCGTCACGGAAGCCAATGTGGACGAGCTGGTGCAGGCCCTTGCGAAACAGGACAATGCAGGACGACGTCTTCTATCTCATTCGGGAGGACGGACTGGTCTTGCTAATCACAATCACCAACATCGATACAATCCACACAACGCATGCTGGAGACATTGGCTGCCACGCTGGGTCAGCCTTCGCTTCGCTTGGCGACCCTAGCGACCCGGACATATTGGCTGTGATCGGTGACATGAGTAACGGACAAGTCGTTCACATGGGCAACTGGCCGTCACCTGCGAGAATAACCGAGAGGAGCCGAGTCCAGACCATGGAGATGCAAGCCAGTATGACTTTGCCGAACTGGACGCCCAGTATCGACATGATCGTATCCAGGATTTCCCAGTCACATAGCAGATCGACTCGAATGTCTAACAGCGTTTTCATTACCTCGGGCCGACAACCGCACGGTGCCATCACCGAGCTTCGCAAGGGGTTTGAGGCGATTACGACGACTTACTTTGAGATCGGCGGTTTGAGGAGCACCATCGGCGCCTGGGTATTACCGAATGTCTCTACTGGTTCAATCCTGATACTACTATCCACGCCTTCGTCAACGCGCTTGATTGACCTGGACCCCGATCTGGAGGCAAGCGAGCTGGACGAATCAGCCACAGCCGTCATGGCTCTGGACCAACGTACTCTGACAGCGGCAATCTTGGAAAATGGACATCTGGTGCAGGTTTGCGAGAGAGCTATATGCACCAGTGCCAATGTTTCGGCAAACTTTGAGGACCACTCGCGGTGGGAAGCCGAAACAGGAGACACCGTTGTCGCGGCTGCTATCGAGCCAAGTATGAACTGTATCGTGGTTGCAAATCGATGCAGCGACCACTCTGAGCTCTTGGTGTTCCGACATCACGTGCATCAAGATGATGATGCATCAAAGGGTCCAGATGAGGGTTTGCATTCTCTGCCACCAATCGTCTTGTCGGAAGAGCCGATTTGTTTGGCAACAACTGTCTACAAAGGCCGCGTTATCGGCATCATCTCGACGATCGAGGGCAACATCCGACTGTTCACGATCGATCCTAGAAGGCGTCCTGTTGTTGCCCTCGGCGAGTCGTTGCAGATCGTTGAAGATCGCCAAAGTCTGTGCGATCATCTCGCCTTGCTACATCCTGCATCTGAAGACGGAAAGTCATCACATGATCTACTCGCGGTCTGTGGTCTACGAGATGGCAGCATCGTGTCGGTGAGGATAAAGACTGCAGATGCATCGATTGTTTTCGGCGAAATGAACACCACCGAAATCGGACAAGAGACAGCCCGACTTTCGCGCCACGCAGACGAACCTGGAAAAGCCTATGCACTCAGTGGACTTTCCACTTGCGTATTGGCCTGGGATGATACGACGTCATGTTCACCGAACTTTGAGAGTCTCTGGGTTTCGGACAAGTCACGGCCGCAGCTATCCCAAGGCCCAGTCACAGCAGTCACCATCATGCCTTCGAGCGACTACCTAAGCACTTATGGGGTGGGATCCCTCGCCAACCATTTAGTCATAGTTTCCTCCAGCGAAGTGTGCTTTGCCTCGGTCGAACAAGACACAACGACTGTACCAAGACAAATCGAGGTGTCGGGAACACCGGACCGACTCATCTATGTTGAGCATCAACGCAGTTTCGTTTGCGCTTCCATGTGCACTGGGGTTCGCTCGCTTGCGTCCGAAATGCGCAACGCACCGCCGGTGGAGCGACGACAGACATGGCCGGTCATCGACTTTATACCTGCCGACAAAGACAACGTTTCGTTCACCTTTGATCTGCAACCAGGCGAACGTGTATATGCCTTGGCAGAATGGTCTTTCCTGCACCATGGCAAATGGTACTCGTCTATCATGGTCGGTGGCAGCTATACCCGAAAGAGCGGAGGCTTGAAAGGCCGCATTGCCTTCCTTCAGCCAACGATCCGCAACTGGGAAATAGTCGATGTGAAAGAAGCTCGCAGCACCAACTTCGACGATCCAGTTTACGCATTGGCTTTGTTCGACACGGTAACATACGTTGCATGCACAGGCACCAAGGTCGTCGCCTCTCGGTTCGACGCGGAAAGAGGAAAGTGGGAAACCATCTGCGCACCGTTCAAGCTTTCACACAATGGAACATCCATCTCCGTGTCCGGCTCGTTGATATACATCTCAGCAGCTAACGAAGGGCTGATAACACTTCGGCTCAAAAATTCGCCTTCCAAGGACGAAGACGAGGACTACGCACACCGCCTAACACTCGTCGCACAACCCCCTCGGAGCAGCCAGTCCCTCAGCCACACGATTGTACCTCTCAACCCGGACACCAACATCGCGCTTCTCTCAACACAAGACAGGCTCCTCCTAGGCCTGACCTCTCCATCGCCAGACTCCCCCAATCCACACCGCACCCATCTTCTCTTCGAAGCTAATCTTCCCCGCTCCCTCTCCAGCATTCGACAAGGCTCCACCCGACCTTCTTGGCGCACCAAGCCCTCCTCAGGCGTCCTGACCTCAAACCTCGTCGGCCTCTCCAGCGACGGTTCAATGACAGGAATCGCCATCATAGACAAACCCCTCTGGCGCCGCCTATTCTGGCTACAACGCATCCTCGAATGGGACAACACGTTCTCTCCGCACGCGCCTGAGATCCCGACTTACGGCGTCGACGCCGAGGCTTACGAAGGGCGGGATCGAGGCACTCCGATCGGGTTCGGGGCTACTGCTGACGATGAGATTGCGCTTTTCGTGGACGACGACATCAGTTTGCAGAATGATTTGCATGTCGATGGAGATGTTTTGGCGAGGGTGCTGGAGCCTGGTGGGGTTCGGAGGTTGGAGGAGGCGCTGGAGAATTTGGCGAAGAGGGAGGATAGGATTGGGGAGTGGGTTGGGGAGCACTTGGAGAGGGAGAGGGGGTTGGTGGGGGGGATTGTGGAGGAGGTGAGGGTGTTGCTTGGGATGTGGATGTAGATGGAGGTGAGTTTTGGTGTACATTAGAGGCGATGGTGGCTAGCTTGATGTCTGAAGATCCTGACTCTTTCGATGTCCTTTTAATGGCATGGCTTTCAAGATGCAAGTGCCTATGAATGATGGATGTGGTTGTGGGTCGTTACATTCCATGTGTACACTTTATTTTTCGTTCTCGTCGATATTGTTCACTTCTAGGGTAAGGGCTGGGGTAGTAGTGTTTTCGTGTTTCGGTACGCGAGTCCCTGTCTTCACATGCCGCATTCCGGATCACTGGGACTATTAATGTGTCTTCTTGAGCTCTCGTGGTGTGGTGTGGCAGTTGGTGTGTGGTGTGTGGTGTTTGGGTCGTCGTACCATCGTTACGCTGTTTGCGAGGTCAATATGTTCAGAATCACGTCCACTCACGAAGTTGAACTCGCCGTTCCCGACAGCCTTCTGTCGCTTCTCTCGATGAATGTACAAATTGAATCGTTCGAGATACATTCTGGGTACTGTAACTCTTAATCAAGCGTATCCATGACCGCAACCGCAAATGATATGAACAGAAACACCAACTACCATGATGCTACCCAACCGATCTCCCCCGCTGCTCCTCCAACGGAATCCCCTCCCCATCATCCATCCCACTGTTCACCGAACCCGAAGCACTAATACTCGTCTTCCTCTTCTTCCCTGCATCATCAACAACAACAAAAACGCCAGGATACCCCCGATCGCACAGACTATGCTCTGAATCATCATCGTCGTTGTCGGAGACTCGGGTGCCTCCTCGCCGGCTTGCTGCGCGGGTGTTGGAAGCGCCGCGGGAGCGGAAGGTTTGGTCGAGGTCGCGGGAGCTGTAGTCGTAGCCGGCTGCTCGGGCTGGGGATTTCCACCAGCGGAGGAGGGCGTACATGGGGCCGACGTTGGAGGCCACGAGGCCGATGTTGGCTTCTAGGCTGGAAAGGAGGTGTCAGCAGGTGTTCGATAGTTGGTTGCTGAGAGGCAACTCACGTCATCCATGTGCCGGTGAGGGTGTAGTCGTCTGGAGTTGGAGGTGTTAGTAACGATCTCAATCTGTTGTTGTGGTGTTTGGCTGTGAAGGACGGACAGGTGGTGTCGCTTGTTTTCAGACTGAGGGAGGCTGCTCGCAGGATCGCGAAGACGAATGCACTGTCGATGGTCAGCAATTGCTTGACCGACCATGTATGAGGTGATTTGACATACACTGCTCCCATTACCATCAATAGTCCCACGCCGATCTTCTTCCGAGGAGCGATCTGCAGGCTCCAAAGGATTGGGAAAGGCATGAGGGAACATGTCAGATCGGTCAATACCGAGATAGCTGGCGTCGAATCAGTTCTGTAGACGGATATAGATTTAGTATTGTTTTCTGGAACACATACAAGCTTGTACCCAGATAGAGTAAATGCGGAACGTCGGCGGTCGACACTGTCCACTGCTCCTATCCCAATAGGCAGAAATCGGCGTGCACTCTGCCATCAAAGCCGCGCAAGCCACGACCGTGCTAACAAACATCAAGCCAATGGTCACGCCAGAGACCCAACGAAGGATCGCCGTGCTTTTGACTCGCAAGATGAGCAGACACACCGAAGCCTTGATGAAAGCCAGAGCCCAAAAGAGGACGATCTGGTTGGTCCAGCTGTACTTGCCGATGATAGCAACTGCATCGTCTTCGAGGAAGCAAACGTGTCGTCCTTTTCCGTGCTGGACTCCAACGATGCTGAGGGCGTTCATGGCAACTACCAGGCAGGCGGCTATGAGGATCGTCCAGTCGTCTCTGCCTAGAGCTTTTCTGCGGGCTAAGAGTCTGAGTCCTGTTGTGACGACGCTGGGTACTGTGAGGATCGCTGCTGGTATGAGGAGGACGTTGCCGATGTGGTCGTCCGTTAGTGAGGGATCGTCGCATATCGAGGGCGAAGACATGTCGCCGACGGGTGTGAGAATCGCGTGGATCGAAGGGAGAGTGCTGGGTAGTCTGGGACGGTCGTCGACTCGTCGGGCACAACGGGTGATCGACTAGAAGTACATAAAGGACCATCGCTGGTCGGTGAACCCTGGGGAGGATCTCTTCGAGCCTCAATATTGACGACACCTAGGCCGGCCATTTGGTGATACGGCAGGCGGTCGGCTTCCAACCGTGCGTTATACTGGGCCCAAAGTCCCTCGTGCATAAGGGCATCGGGATGCAACATTGCGGAGGATGCCCGATTGCATGTGGCCAATGACTATATGCTTGATCCTTCCAGTGCCGAGTGGGACAACTGTCGCTATCGAGCTTTGTAATTCCAACACTGGGACCGACTGATGTGGCACACCAGGAAGTAGATGGCCGGGCCGATTTTCTACAGACCGCCATGCATGTATGAAGAGCGCGAGATGGGTATAGGACGACCTGCTGTCGTGACATGAAACCGGCAAAACGCTGCCGAGCACGTTT
Organism: Cladosporium phlei; assembly: GCA_003614995.1. Lineage (NCBI taxonomy): Eukaryota > Fungi > Ascomycota > Dothideomycetes > Cladosporiales > Cladosporiaceae > Cladosporium > Cladosporium phlei. The sequence goes on from QZFA01000152.1 coordinate 62,931, forward strand.
GAGCGATCTGCAAGTTGCAATTCAGCATGATGCTGACTCGGCGGGTGATATCGAGTAATGTAGCAGTCGGTGCCCGAGTTGCAATCTGCAGTCAGCTACTGTAGATATCGAATTATGATGCGACTTGCACACTATAGCTCCGTCAATAGGCTTTAGGTCCTGCAGCAATAATATCAATAGACAACGAACAGCCGAGAAGAAGTGGGACTTTCGCTTCACAGTCTTCAAGCGCATACGGCTAAGCAACCGAGCATGGGAGACAGAAAGTCTTCTTTGATATGCCTGGCAAGATCCGTGAAATCGATTGTTCCAGAATCGAATACGCACCGGTTTCCGACTAGTTCTGATCTCGGGTTTTGCCAATGGCCAGGGTCGCAAGAGTCATGTCAGTGATCCTGGCGCAAGGATATCTTGATGGATAAGGGAAGTCATTTTGGCATGATAGGCGGTGGTCGCGACCTTCCTTGATGAGCGGTATGCTCGGAAGGCGACTCAATCCGTTGGTGTCTCGACACACTAATGCAGGAAGAGGGCCTTCGATTTTGCTGCCTCCTGTGCCTATTCGGATGCCGCATCTCCTATAGACTAGTCGTAGAACATTTTGCACCCTGGTGGCTTTAAGCGAGATATAGTGTACAGTGGGCCTGTTGATTGAGGACTGCAATTTTGCATAATTGGTCCTGCTATATCAGCGACAGTAGAAGGATATTTGAATTGTGCAGGAGTGAGCAGGGAAGACGGTCATGATAATGATGATGATGATGATGTTTTCCATGTTCAACTAGGTATCGTGTTGATGTTGTTGTTGTTGTCGGGTCGGACTCGGGGTGTCTCCGAAGCGGCCACGCGGAGTCAACACCCCACCCCAGCCTCCGACTCCACCGACCCTGAGACCACGAAAAACCAAGAGATTTCTCCTTCCTCTAGTCCTCTTCAACCGTGCATAAGTGCTCGACTTGACCATTGTATTCGTCGGGCAAAAGAGCAGATCCGCGGAAGGATTCGGCGTGGCATATCCGCCGCTCGAAGCGATATCTGTTTCCTGGCTGACTCGGTGGTAGTAGTAACCGGCGAAGAACTACTCCTGCATGAACACTATGGGATCCTTCGTTTCTCAGCACGTGTCTGATGAACTGCCGGACTCGCGTGCCTGCTTACAATCTAACCATGACACAATCACTCGAGCTCAGAGAAATCTTCAGTTTTGATAACCAAGCCACTATTCCCTTCGAACTCTAAGTCTTCAGTCACTTGTTGTTCTTCACAACAACAGGACCATCTTGTTTCAGCTGCTCGCCTAACCACCTGCATACTGCATGCTCGTGAACATGCTTACTACCTACTTGGCCGCATCACTGGTGCCATTGGCCGCAGCTGTCGCTGTTCCCCAGCAGACCTATGACTTTGTAAGCATCTATCACTTTATACGAGTCGAAATTAGCAATTTGCCTGGCTCTAACGCATCGTAATCCTTCAGATCGTCGTAGGAGGCGGCACGGCCGGCGTGGCATTGGGAACGCGTCTTAGCCAGCGTTTGGCGGATTCTTCGGTTCTCATCATCGAGGCTGGGTAAGTTAGCAGGCGGAACATGCCATTCGTGGTGACCCAGGAATAGCATTGTTGACCTTCCGTCTAGTCCGGATGGCCGTGACGAGGCCGGAATCTATATCCCTGGCCGCAAAGGATCCATTCTGGGAAGCAAATACGACTGGAACTTCACCTCCATCCCGCAGGCCGGTGCCAACGACCGTGTAATCGGCCAGAGCCGCGGTCGTGTCTTGGGTGGTTGCTCTGCACTGAACTTGCTCTCATGGGATCGCGGTGCCGCTGCCGACTACGACGCCTGGGAGGAGCTGGGCAATCCTAGTTGGAATGCGGCAACCATGTTTCCAGCTATGATGGAGGTGGAGGAGTATCACATCACTCCCGCCAATGGATCCGCCGAGCTCGAAGGGTATGGCACTGAAGGTCCCATCAACTTCGTGGTCAACCGTCTTGCTCCGCCTCAGCAGGAACAGTTCTTCCCGGCCATGCAGAGTCTGGGTATTGAACAGACCGACCGCTACCTTGACGGCGAAATGATCGGATACATGCGCCACACTAGCAACATCGAGCCCTCGAACTATACCAGATCTTACAGTCCGGCCTACCTCGCCGATGCTCCCCTCAACCTTCACCTCTTGCTGGACACCGAAGTCGCTAAAGTGAACATCAACAAGGATGCTCGCGCCACTGGAGTCACGCTGAAAGACGGCACTGTGATCAAAGCCAACAACGAGGTGGTTTTGTCCGCTGGAACCATCCAGTCTGCTCAATTGCTCGAGCTTTCCGGTGTTGGTCAGAAGAATGTACTTGAAGCTGCCGGTGTTGAACTGAAGGTCGAGCTCCCCGGTGTGGGCGAGAACCTGCAGGATCACGTCAGAATCGTCAACACATACCAACTCCGCGACAACTACACTACACCTGACATCCTCAAATTCAACGCAACCTATGCTGCCGAGCAATTGGCATTGTGGCAGAACAACGAGACCGGACTCTACGACAGCACCTCCAGCGGCTATGCGTACTTGCAATGGGACCAGATCCTCGATGACCCGTCCTCGCTCATCGCAAGCGCCAAATCGTCAGCTGACCCATCCAACGCAATCGACCAGAAGAAGCTTGAGAACCTCGAAGACTCGTCCAAACTCGTCCCCCAGCTCGAGGTCCTCTTCTCGGACGGATATCTCGGAGCCAAAGGCTACCCGGCCGCGAGCAGCTCCCTTTACGGCTCCAGCTTCTTCGCTCTGATCGGTGTGATTCAACACCCGCTCTCCCGCGGCAGCTCGCACATCAACAGTCCCGACTTCAGCGCCAAGCCGACCTTCGACCCCAACTACCTCAGCAACGCTTACGACCTAGAGGGAGTGGCGCAGATCGCAAAGTACCTGCGCAAGATCGCAGAGACGGAGCCGATGAGCTACGCTTGGACTGCTGAGTACGAGCCTGGCCTTGACGTTGTTGCTAAAGATGCAACCGACGAAGACTGGGTTGAGTATGCTAAGACAAACATGGCGAGTATTTGGCACCCTGTCGGCACCTGCGCTATGATGCCGAAGAAGAATGGCGGTGTTGTCAGCCCTGAGCTCAAGGTCTACGGCGTGGATGGCTTGCGAGTGGTGGATGCTAGCATCATGCCGGCGCTCGTCTCTGGACATATTCAGAGTGCTGTCTACGGTATCGCGGAGAGAGCGGCACAGATCATGAGTGAGGAGTGGGTTTGAGTAGGAGTTTTGATCGCTCGAGTGAACATGGTCGAGACTGGACTATGTCGGGCAACTTTTGATTATTCATGCAACTATTGAATCTAGGTACCTTCAGCTCGAGGAGCCTCTGTCACTTCTTCCTTCGGGCTCTTCCCGCCTTAACACATACTCCGTGATGATTCACACGGCTTCCGGATATTCATGCACTCAAAGAAACTCGCATCCTTCGATGTCATCTCATCAAAGGAAAAGTCTCTCGCTATAAAGAAAAACTTGTCAGTTGGGGACTTCGATGGAACCGCAGTAGGTTCCCTGACATAGACCAGGAGAGGAAACTGACCTTCTGCCATCTTCAGCCTCAGGACTTCTCGATCTCTCTCGGAACAGACTCTCCTCCCTCAGTTCTGTTATCCTCGTGCTTCGGTCTCGCACCTCCCCGCCTCTCCGCCACAGTCACCTCAAAAGATCTCTTCGTACCCCTCCTGAAACTCCGCAGCCGTCATCAAAAAGGCAGTGCGCTGCAAAATCTTGCCAAACAAGAAATCGTGAACGTCTTGATCCGGATCAGCACAGCCGTCCGAAACGATCGTGACGACGAACCCTTCCTCGGCCGCCTCGAACGAAGTCCTCAGCACACAGCCGCTGGTGCTCAAGCCCATGATGATCAACGATCCGATTCCATTGCCCTTGAGGTACTGCTTGATATCTGCGCAGTGAATCGCAGAGAGGTTGCCCAGGCGTCGGTAGAACGTTTTGTCGTAAGGAGAGCCTCTCTTGCCCTCGATGAGCTCGGCCGGCTCGTCGCCGCCTCCGAATGCTTGGACGAGGGCGATGAGGCTGTGGAGGCGGGCGGGGTCTTTGTAGGTGGGGACCGGGAGCATGTAGTCGAAGCCGATGAGGGCGTGGATGACTTCGATGTTGTGTTGTTTGGCCCAGGCTCGCATGTTGGTTGCTACTTTGACTGCCGAGCGGGCTTTGTCTCCGACATGGTCGATGAAGCATTGGCTGTAGTCCAGGAGGAGGAGGGCGGTTTGATGCGGTCTGTAGTGGCCTGGCGATCCGGGATGGTTCTTGTCGAAGGGTTTGAGGGGCTCCATGGGGATGGGTTGGGGTGTTGTTCGGTTGATGCTGAACTGGGAGTACATATTTGAGGTACTCGGCGGACTGCGGTGTTTTGATGTCTTGCTGTGTCTTTTGCTGACGGTCAATGAAGGTCGTCAAGTAAGCACGGAACTATCGGACAACAGGGAGTTGTTGTGTCGTAACTCCTAAATCCGGTCCTTCTCCTGCCTTTATCGGCCTCGAGGCCATTCAAGAAAGATGTACCCACTGTCGATGGGCAGGTGGCAGGCGTAGGTGGCAGGTGTATGTTTGAGGGAAGGCGACATCGCGACGCCGCTCGGTCATAGTGATTGAGAATTGATGGAGTTCGATCTTCTCGAGGGACGGCGTACTCTGACATAGGGCGCGTTCTGACCAACGACCTTTGCGCATATCGACATCGCCATGCTAGAATGACAATAGACCGATAAGCAACACTCCCCTTCAAAGAGCACTAACCCCCCTCCTCCCCCCCTCCCTCCTCTTCAACTCCGCCACATCCTCATAAATATACTCCAAACTATCCGGATGCTCTGAAACATCCCTCGAAAGCTCCTCGCCGCACGCAATAACAATCTCCCCGCCCTCCTCAATCACACAGCCCCCATACTTCTTCACAACCGGACACCAATACCTCTGCAGCGCCGCAGCCTCCAAGCTAGGGAAAGTCGTAACAACCCTCGCAGTATCCGGGATCGCAACGGTATAATTCGCGGTCGAGATTCCGGGCGCCGTTGGGAGGTGGAAGGCGATCTTGCTTGCCTGTGCGTCTTTTTCTTCCAGGACGGCGCAGAGCTCGTCGGTGCAGACGAGGACGATGGCGCCCTTGTCTTCGATCACGTAGCCGCCGTGCTTTTTGTCGACCATGCAGTGGCCCCATTTGGAGGCTGTTTCTTCGCAGAGGGAGGGCCAGGATGGGCAGATGGATGCTGTGGGGGGGGGGATGGGGACTGTGTAGTGAGCGGTGGACATGGTTGTCTTGGGGAACGTTTGGCGATTGCTTATGTGTATGAGTTTCGGGATATTCTGTCAAGTTCAGATGCTGGTGTGCGAGAGGGTGGTGTGCGAGAGCTTGTGTGAACAAGGTCTAAAGAGTTCCTGGATCGAATGTTGTCTTCTTCTTCTTTGGACGATGACGTCTCGCGAAGGATGCATGTGATGTGGCATACAGTATCGCCACTCGCTTAGTAGTTGTCGCTTTGGCTGGAGCGGTCTGCATCGACTTAATGTGCAGCCATCGTGTAGCATATAGGCTGAAAGGCTGGTCCAAAGAGTCGGTGTTACCTAAGTGGCAATGTTAGGCATCAATTGATTGGTTGGTAACGTTGTTAGCCAATAATCAGAGGACGATGCAATTCAGCGAGGACCTGGTGGATGAACGATCAAGGATAGAGGAAATGCACTGCGGAGAAGAGTACATGTACGGTACAAGGCTTACCCCAACACAGAACCACATTGCGAACGAATAACTCATCCCCTACCGAATAAGTATTATCGTGTATACCCAACAAATAAGTACATCGAAAGCGCTATGACAGACATGTGCTGGCATGTTTTTGGACTCGACATCGACTCGTCGACACCCGAATCAATCAGTTCCTCTTCAACTGCCGTTTCATCTTGGCATCGAGATAATCCATCTCCGTCTCGAGATTCTCGGTCTTGCCGCGCGTGCGGTCGATCTGTTCGTTCTGGCTGTCGAGTTCCCTGCTCATGACCTGGGCGCGTTGGTTCCAGCCTTTGGTGTGGCGGAGGAGGGCGTCACTATTTTCATCAGTCGTCAGCAGTTGGTCTTCGATTTGTTGTCAAAAAGAATGTCGCGGGATACACTCACAGATTATCATCAATCTCGTTATTCGCCGCATCGTCCTCATCATCAGGCTCGAACTCGTACTTCGCCCTGTCCGCAAGCGAAGGCTTGCTCGAAGGCATTCCCGTAGGTCCACCGAGCCTCGCCAGCTCCTTCTGATCGCGCTCGCGCCGTTGGTTGTCGGTGTAGCTGGCGTGGTTCGTATGCTCTCTAATCTCACGCTGCCGCGACATGTGCGCGACTTCACGCTCGATATGCGCCTGCTCGTTCTTGGACTTGGTGAAGGGGTTGCCGCTGACGTTGAAGCCCGGGTTGAACATGCCGCGCTGGGCGTGCTTGAGGGACTTGAAATTCTTCTGCGCGGTCTCGGCGTTTGTGGTCGAGTCGTCGATGTGGCGCTCGGCGTTGTAGAGGCGTTCGCCTTGCTGGCCGAGGGTCTGCAGGGTGTTTGCTTGGGTTTCGTCCATGCTGGCGGCCATTGCCATCATTCGTCGGGTTGCGTCGCGGGACTCGTTGTTGAACTGTTTGATTTGCTGTTTGGTGGCTTGCACGTCTTGGTCTTCTTCGTCTTGGGCGCTCATGGCTGGGCCGTAGCCGCCGGGCATTTCGGTGGAATCGAAGCCGCCGCTCGAGAAGCCGCCTGAGTTGCCGTAGCTGGTGTCTTGAGATGGTTCTTGTGGCGGTTCTTGCTGCTGTTGCTGCTGGGCGACTCGCTTGGGAGCATCGCCGAACAAAGCATTGCGGCCGGCATCTGTGCCCATGGTCTCCTGGCTGTTGCTTCTTCCCAGACCACCGTACCCAGCGCCTCCTCTAGCAGCCGAAGGACCGCTGCCGTTGCCGTAAGGGTTCTCGCCGTAGCCTGCACCCGAACCGTACCCAGACTGACCGTATCCTCCACCGTTCTGCGGCCTCGGTGCTCCTCCACCGTATCCTCCAGGTGGCACAGGGCTCTTATCCCTCGAGTACTGACCAGGTCCAGAATAACTAGGAGGTGGAGCGCCGCCAGCCTCGCCTCCGTTCAGCGAGAGGTTGCCAAAAGAGGCCGTTGGTGGTTGTGCGAGACTGCTCTGACTTTTGGGCGCATACGGGTCGTCTTTGCCGCTCTGCTTAGCGTATGGGTTGGTGCCGCCTTGGGACGCATATGGATTGGCACTGGCAGCCTGTGGAGGAGGAGCGGCATAAGGGTTGGCTGAAGCGGGAGCTGGCGACGAAGACTTCGAGGACTTCGAGCGGCTGCCAAAAAGGGATCGTTTCTGCGAGTCCAGGTCGTCGTTCTTGTCTCCCTTGTCTTTCTTGCCGAGGCCGAAAGGCATAGTGGGCGGTGTTAATGCGCTGAGTTGTTACTGTGGTTGGCAAAGAGGAGTTGTGGAAGTGTGACTGTCACAGAAAGGAAAGAGAACAGATGTACACAGTAGTGAGGAGAGGTAGGTAGTTTGCAATTGATTATTTCAGGAGAAAGGTGAGACTCGCAGTTGTCGGACTACTAGAAGGCACTGGCTGCGTTGTTAAAGTGGCTGAGCGAACCCTGGATTCTGCCTTGCCCCGCGGTCACTCTGTTTCAGGCCTCGATCCATCGCCGATGTTCTTTGTTCTCGTCTCGTCTAAAACATCACTCGAACTTGATCACTAAATCACGAAATTATTGATTGTGGCATGTCATTGAGATACTCTGGAGCGACTTCGCTATGATACAATGTGTTACAAGCAAGTTGTTGTTGTTGTCCGCAAATCTCATCGCTACAGGATCATCTGTTGTACTCTTCCCATACAAAACAACAGAAATCTGAACTGACAGGCTTTTGTTCCGTCTCAACCAATGCCAATGTCTACCAGGCACCGATATCAAAGTACTCCTCGCCAAAGAACGTAACCACAACCGTGCGGTCCGCAAACTTCCTACCAGCCAACGCAGCCAAAGCCTTCTGCGCCGAAGCGGGCTCTTCGTACTTGACGTAAATCTTGCCAATGCCAGCGCCCTGTCTGCCGCCAGTGGGACGAGGCATCTTGGTGTCGAGGACCTTGCCGTACTTGGCGCACTCTTCCTTGACGTCGTCGAGAATTTCTGCGGTTTGATTAGTATGTGGTGTGGTGGCACTATCTTTTCGGTTAGTTTGGACTTACCCTCGGATTCCTCCGCGTCCATGAGTTCCTCGGGCGTGATCATGTTCATGAGGCACAGGACTCTACCCGACTCGGCGTCTGACTTTGCCTGCGTGCCGGCCATCAAGCTCATGGCGTTCACGCTCATCTCTCCGCTGACTTGCTGGATGCCGATGCTGGCGCGCTTGACCTTCAACTTCGTCTCTCCAAGCTCCATGCCGTTCAGGGCCTCGACAGCGGCATCCGTGACACCGGGCTCCATGTACTCGCAGTACGCGATACCCCTGCTCTGCCCACTTGAGGTGTCCCTGACGAGGACAAACGATTTGAGTTCGCCGAAGGATTGCAAGAGTTCCTGCATTTGCTCGTCTTCAAGATAGACAGGAATGTTAGTGATGCCAATCTTGTTTTGAGTGTCAGGAACGCTGGTAGAGAGCACGCCGGCCTCGTGCTGCGTGTCATCGGTGATGGTTGGGACAATGTAGTCCTTGGGTCTACGAATTTCAAGACCGTTTGCCGCGCCGTTCGACTCTCCGTTGCTGCTAGTGTCCATGCTGTTGTGTTCCATGCTCATGCCGTCCAGTGCCATGGCGTTTGTGGCATCCTCCGGGTTCTTGAACTCGAGCAGCGCGTAGCCTTGTGCTTGGTTGACTTGAGCTGAGATGCAAGGATCAACGCCCTTGGTCACGTTGAGTCCGTTGAGCTGTAGGTTAAAGAACTCGGCAACGCTGTCGTCAGTGGCAGAAGCAGGAAGCTTGTGGACGAACAAGCGCTTCGATTGGCGCGCAGTGGAGGGCTTGAGGGCGTTGGTGCTGGCCTGGTTGCCCGGCTGGTTCATGAAGGCCTGAAGCTTGGAGGGATCCATGGGTTGCTGTCTGGGCGCACCCGGCAATGGGAACATGCCTGAAAGCTTGGCCTGTTCAGCGGTCACATTCTCGTATCCGGGAGGCTTGATGTCCCACTGATTCAGTCTACGCTTGCGGACGAGCACCGAGGGAACGTCAGTAAGATCGGGCGTGGGCTCTTTGGGCTTGCGCGGAGGCGGCGAAGCACTCTTCACGCGGCTCTGGCGCTCCATCTGTCTCATATCGTCGTTGTCGCGAGCTCTGTCCGTGGGGTTTTCGCGCGCCTCACCGCGGGCGTCACCACGATCACGTCTGTCATCACGGCGAGGTCCTCTCCGGTCGTCGAACAAGTCCCTGTCGCGGCGGGTGTCGCGTCTGCGATCACCGTCGTCCCTCCTGGCATCCCTCCTCGCGGTGCCTCTGTCCCAGTCGCGAGGCCTCTCTTCCCTTCCAGCGCCCTGATATCTGTCCTCGCGCTCTCTTTCTCTGTAGTTGCGGCTCGAGGAATACGAGTCTACGTCTCCGTACTCTCTACGGCCTCCACCACCGGCGCCTCCACCGGCGCCTCCACCACCGCGCGGCGAGCGCGAACGCCTGCGCCTGTCGGGTCCATCGCGATCGCGGCGACGGTCGTCACGAGAAGACTGCATCCGGCGGTCAGACATGGTGATCTGATCTTGTGGATGGATTGAAGCTTGCTCAAACCCTTACGAAGTAGTCCGTGTGCAGGAGTAAGACGATCAGTGGTTCGGAGCGTAGCAGGCTAGGCCTTGGGGAGTGTCGCGGGTCTGAGTCCACCGAGACCGAGGTCGTGTATGGTGAGAATGTGCGACCGAGGGTATAGAATGTCGATGTTGTAAAGGTGGGCGAATGTCAGAGCCGATGGGCGACGTGTGTGGTTTCAATGCGCTTGAAGTTTGAAGCTGGAGCTTTGAGAGAACGCGAGATCCGGCCAAACCCCGGCAAATTTAGCCAAGAGTCGCCCGAATACTGAACTGAAATGACACGCGCTTCCTTCACTTACCTTACTCTCCTTCGATCAACAATTCAATTCACTCTGCAATCAACGATAAATTCGGCGGTTCCATCAGTCGAGTCTTCGAGTGCACTTGTGATGCACCCCTGAGAGAATCGGACCTCGTACACTCACAAGCATACCGGTAGGTGGCTACAATGGCAACAAAACGCATCACATTCCATTCAAATGGCAGTATGGGAACCAAAATGGTGCTCGCACATACGACGCCCGACCCCTAGTATCCCAGCGCGCCGAGTCTCTCTCACTCAGTCTTCAAATGGCTTGGACCGCTCTCCATCCTATTCTGCCTCATCAATAATGCCAACCACCTTGTTGCGGGGTACTGCACCAAGAACGATCGTCACGGAAAAACCACCTCGCTCCTGCATCTCCCCAAGTGGAGCCGAAGGCGAACATCTTGGTATAGTCGGGACTTCGGGAGAATGTCACGCGGTTGTAATAGTATATCAGACAGGACATGGATCCGTTCGAAGATCTACTGCAACCCAGCTAGCATGCTCAGTTCGACAGCATGCCTTCCATCAAATCAATCGTTGTCGGCGCGTTTCTGACTTCCCTCGCATCTGCCAAATGGATTGCTCCAGGCGGTAGATGGCGGGACACCGACGGCAATTACATCAATGCCCACGCCGGGAGTGTTACGTGGGATCAGGTCACTGGAAAGTACTTTTGGTTCGGCGAGTACAAGACTGAAGAGCAGGAAGAAGGTGGCGGCGTCAGAGTCTACAGTTCTGATGATCTCGGGACATGGCAGTTCCACGGACTAGCTTTGGGTAGGTATGAACGCGTGGTCTATCACAGCTCTGAACAACAACTAAGTCTTGCCACGCAGCACCTGAGGAAGACCATCCTATCATCTCGCCTGACATGATCATCCAACGACCGAAGGTGGTCTACTCTGAGATCGAGCAACAATACCACGTACGTCAGCCATGTACTCATTCGCTCACGCTATTCATCGAACATAGCTAATGCGAAATCGATCCAGATGTGGTGGCATGCCGACAATGCCACGTACGGCCTGCTTCTCCAAGGTCTAGCCGTATCCGACAACATCGCCGGCCCATACAGTTACGTTGACGCGACCGCACCTCTGGGAAACTGGTCGCAAGACTTCGGCATCTTCACCGACTACAAAGACAACTCGACCTACGCCCTGTACTCCAACGGTGACCGTGTCGAAGGTCGCGACGTCTACATCAGCGCCTTCAACGATGCGCTCACTGAAGTCGACTCGGTCGTACACCGCTTCAACAAATACGACCTCGAAGCTCCGACTATCATTCAAACAGACAAGAGCTACTACGCCCTCATGTCGCACAAAACAGGCTACCGCCCCAACAACGTCGTTGCGTTCCGCGCAAACTCGCTCTCTGGTCCATGGTCTCAACCTTCCATGATCGCAGACCCCTACACCCGTACCTACAATTCCCAATCCGGCTTCTCGCTCCGTATTGTTGGCTCAGAGTGCACGACTTACCTCTACATGGGCGACCAATGGGACTTGCGCTCAGTCTGGGACAGCCGCTACATCTGGCTGCCCCTCACCGTCGAAGACGACAAGAACTCGGTCTCCCTAGAATGGCACGACGTCTACGATCTTGACGTAAAGACAGGAATCGTGACTCCCATCAACGGCACCTCTTACGCCGCCATCGACGCCGAAGTTTCAGGCGATGCCTGGAAGCAAGAAGCCAGCTTCGCCACAGGCGGCAAGATCGTGACGGGCATCTCGGGCAACGGTAGCACCGTCACTTTCTCGGGTATCCAAGGCAGCGGGAAGAAACAGTGGGTTTCGTTCTACTACCAGAACACCGATGATTTCGGCTTCGGCGACCAGCCTGGAGGTTCCCCCGATCGCATTGGTGGCACGTGGCAGGTCCGTCGCATCAGCAGCGTTGTTGTGAATGGAGACGTTGCTGGCATGCAGACTCTCTACCAGCGAGACTCGCACAAAGGAATTCTTCTTTCTACGCCTCTCGAGCTGGGTTTGGAGGAAGGTGATGCGAACATCATCACCGTCGGAGGACTTGACAATGGCAACGGCACTCGCGGCGCAGATCTCGATCGCATCGTGGTGTACCCTTCCGAGGATGCCTGGAGGGCTGAGATGGGCTATTGATTTTTTATTTTTCATCGGACGCTGGGTTGCTACAGACGATAGGATCCGAATGCTGATAGAAACGCCACACGCACCAAGACTGTCATCCGAAGAACATATTGATGTTAACCAAAATGATCCTGCAGGCCTTCCAAGACCGTCCAAACCCGCCTGACACATGTCGACTTTCTTTCTTTGTTCCCAAGATGTTGCAGCACAAGACTGCTATTGACACCGGCTTTCGGTTTCAAAATTAGCCCAAGCCCGATTGCCGGTTCTTTGTCTTCCCCCATCAATGGCCAACGACCATGTCTACGATTGTTCAGTGAACCAAAGGACTTCCTTTCCCTTCTTCCTAACGTCACACTGCAATCGCACCAGAGATCGAAAAACATCGACTCAAGGCAACACTTTACTCATCACCACCACCAACCACCACCGAAACCATCACCGCCAAAATGAGATTCCAAACCCTCCCCCTCCTCCTCCTCAACCTCCTAGCAGCATCCCTCACCCTCGCAAACCCCGAGCCCGTCAGCCTAGGCACCGCAAACGACGTGAGTTTTGGCGGGGGCGGGGGGGGGGGGCGGCGGGGGGGGGGGGGGGGGGGGGGGCGGGGGGGGCCGTGGGGGGGGGGGGGCGGGG